>JAATLQ010013245.1:78617-118033 GCA_013421005.1 Heliconius erato x Heliconius himera | reverse complement strand
TAGATGTTATTAATAAGCCGCGACGTGGGATTTATCACGGCCGCATTGTATGGAACTGGTATGCCCGGATTCATAGCCCGCTCTTTAAATGACGTTGGTGTATTGCATAGAGTCCTGCGAATATGCTATTATGCTTAAATGAAAACTCGGTTTTGAAGAGGATTGTTTAATGTGGGATTGTTTTAATTAAATGACATAATGTGAATATAATATTTTATTAAATTGTGCAATTAAATTATTTCTTATTACACAATTACTTTAAATTGATTATGATTAAAATTTAAAATGAAATTTTTCATATTAGTTTAACTTTAAAGTGCTATTTTTATTTGTCTATACGCCACCAAGGTAATGGCAAAAGTTTAGAAATTTAATTTTATTTTGCGCAATTACAATATTATTAATGTTTCTACTTTAAAATAAATGAGCATTACTATTGTAAGTAAACTAATATATTTATATAAGTAAAATAATAACTTATTTCTAAAAAAATATATATGGTATAGTAGATACGTACGGTTCTTTGATTATGGCGTTCCGAAAGTGTTTAAAAAATCTAATCCAATCTAGCTTCATACTGTATCTCTCTCGCCTCGTCTACTGTCATCAGTCTCTTCATGCATGCCCTCCGGAGGGTCCTCATACTTTTCGTGACCTTCCTCCAGTGTTTTGGATACTGTGTTTTCAAAGGTTAACCGTGGTCTGCCCTACCTCTCTTACAGCTCACTCATAAACCTTTTTGCCATTCTTTCATCACTCATTCGTATGACGTGCCCAAACCAGCAGAGCACTTCTTCATTCTCACCGTGACATCTTTGCTAGTACCTGCCATTCTATGTATCTCTTCATTACGTATTCGATCAGCTAAGTTGACTCCGCATGTCCTACGGATAGATCGCATCTCCACAACATGATGAATGCTTCTTTGTTTTCTTTCATTCTTTTTCTGTAATACCCACGTTTCGCTGACATTTAACAGCATCGGTAACAACACTGCATTGTGTACGGCCAAACATGCAGCTGTGCTGAAGTTTCGCCGTCTCATCAGCATTGATGGGTCGTAAATAAACCCTGTTATCAGCAACAATACGGCTTAGGCCATTATTTTTGCATCTTCCTTTCAGAGTAGTGACTAATGCCTGCAACTCCCATGCTGATGATGCAATGAGCACTGCACCAATAGCGGGCAATTCACATTAAAATCATCTACTTTAATTTCCATGTCACTTTGTTTCACTCTTTGGAGATAGCTATCCAAATTGTGCACTCTCTCTGAGAACTTTTGCCTTTATACAAAGGCACAATGACTGCACCTCACTAATCGTCTGGGACATTCCCTGATGTCCATCATAAATTGCACAAAAACTAGAACAATTCCGCTGCCTTACCACATTTCTGACTTCGTGTTGCACAATCAAATTCTTTTATTTCGCCATCAGCTACATCAAGACTCATCGTTTCGCTGTTACCTGAGACTGAGGCGTCATCACATTTATACATTGAAATTTTTTAAAAAAAGGTTCACGCTGTATCCGTAATACACTCCGTTCCTCACTTTCCGCCGAATTCTGGAGGCATTGCGTTTTAAGTATATATATAACGAGAACGGTTGTGGTGCAGAGGCACAAAATCTGATTGTAAAACCGGCTGATTGTGGGCTCGATCCCCACTCGAGAAGATAAAATATTTATCTAAATTTATATTTCCATTTCTTCGCTTTGGTGTCGAGGCAAAGCACGCAATGCCTCCAGAATTTGGCAGAAAGTGGGGAACGGAGTGTCCTAACATTAGGTTTCCTCTGCCTACCCTGCTGTGTGCGGAATACAACGTGAAACTGATTTATTTTTATTTATTTTGATTTTAGGTAGATAAACATTAAAGTGACGTTGGAGATATGTGTAATTGTTTATCAACGAATTAAAATATCTAGAAAATTATATTTTTCACAGTTAGTATTACCATTCAACAGTCATTCCATTTAAATCTGCACAAGATCATATTTCAAGCAATTTGCAAAAAAGTTAAAATATTCAATCGTAGTTTTATATTAAAAGATTCAAGCTTTTACAAATATAATCCACTACTCTAGAGTCTAGGCACTGTAGTATTTTATAGCATAAAACTACTTCAGCTATTACTTACGTTTATGTTGTTAAAATTTTATGTTAAATAAAATTATGAATGTATTTTATATATTAATAAATCGGTACGATAATAAGGAAAGCAATTAATAATATTTCCACTTAAATTATAGAACAAGACTTTACTGAGTCAAGAAACTTTTAGGAATATATAAGTAATAGTAGAGTAGTATAAATGACAAAAATCAATCACATAGTTTAATAGCTTGACTTCTTTTTTAGCTTCACGCTGTATACCGCACATAGCAAAGTCGGCGTAGGGAACCTGGGAATCTAGTGTTAAGACACACATGTTTCGTAGCGGAGCTGAACGCCGAGTCTTGCCTGGTGAAATAAAAATATTAGTAAACAATAATTCAGTTCTCCGAGTGTGCGTTACTACTAAACACTTGTGTTCCTGCGCCACGACGGCCTCTAATATTACGATACCCTAATATTCATAAAAAAAAACTTTTTTCTTACGACCTACGTCATATTTAAAACACCCGAAACATAATTTTAGGATACAGCGGACTTGTTAATAGAATCGTCCAAACGAGTCACGTCAGTAAATAACTCGGCCCGCTGTTAAGAGGATTACTTTGGCCTGAACTCGACACAAGATTCTGGAGTCTACTACCTATTTGTTTCTGTTGCTTGGTAGTTTTATCTGTAGATTTTTAGATATTTTCTCCTTAGCATTCTTGTTAAATGCGTTAATGGATTAACTTAATTATGAAATATATATATTGTTATTCGACTGTTAGTTGTAGTAACATATTTTATTGTAACAGTAATAGCATGAACGTTAATTAAAATAACAACACTCACTGTAATCATTTTGTATTATATTGCATTTTGAGCTTTATTCATACAGTTATAAGAGTGCAATTTAAAAATCTTTCGATATGAAATGTAGCTTTAGACCTTAATGTACATAGCATGAAAACTTTATAGTGTATATTACCTAACAGAAGCTATAATTTGCGTAATGTAAGATGTTCATGTTCAGTGTTTATGACTTGGCAACGGTCTGATCATTACACGCTCGGGCCGCATAAATCCAGTGCACTCAATAAAAAGTTTTAGATCCCTTCCAGTTGTTGTTATAGCTATTTTTATATATTATACGTTATATTTTTCATAAAAAAACATTGGATTTATGTGTACTGTGTTCGGCTCTAATTTAGATCTTCATGCCTCAATTGCGCACTCGTGACAGATATCTAACACTAACTTCTACTAATAAAGTGTTATGTTTATGTTTTCAATTCCATACAGGGGAATATTTAGGTGATATAATACACAATATGTGCTAATAAATATCCTGAAAATCGAGTCACTGGCCGGCATATCACAAAATACAAATAAGCTTTTTTTAGTTAATTTCTGAGTATAACGATTCAACTAATGTTAATTTGTTCTCGAAACTTTGAGATAGCTTTGTAAATTGTTTATTTAAGAATAAAAACATTCTTTAGCAGTTGCTGGTTTAAAAGCGTTTTTTGTTGACGGAAATGTCAATCATAGAGTACTTTGGCCCACTGCTACGATCGCAAACTATACTAAATCGTCTTTATAGGATAGCTCATCACGTATGCACTCTAAAGAGAGAAAGAGTTATGAAAACCACTTCAAATGTCGAAATCGATGTTAATAGTTGCAAATAAATCTATGTTTATTGGTTTTTTGAATTGACAATATAGGAACTAATGAGTAATTTAGCAACGCTTTAATATAAATCGTCCAAATAACAATTAAGATCAATAAACTTTGTTAATCGACGTCCGAGATGTGCTCATAGGTATTTTAGGACTGTTTAGGAAATTCTTCGAATATTTGGCATACAACGCTAGGATTCGTCAGCGGGTAGAAATTTACAGATGGATCACACGTTAAATTTCGTATTTCAAACTTCGTAAATAACTTAGAGCTTTACTATAGTTTATATAGTATACTTTGATGTATGATATAGTAGAATTCACTCTTACCTTAAAAGCTGACTGTATCTTATTACACAAAGTCTCTACGATTATATTAGTGTTAATAAATTCGAATGATTAAATAAGCTATAATAAGTTATTTTTAGTACTGAAAATATTTATAGATTTTTTTTGTTTATTGTTTAGGTTTATGCTATATTACATAAATAGCTTTCTGTTCCATATTTTTTGCAATAGAAATACTGGTATTATCATCATGAAAGTCTAAATTGTTACTTTGTGCTAATGGTTGAATATTCATATCTACAGCTATGCCTATGATTTTTATATATTTTTATAAGACATTTTCTGTAAATACTTAAATAATACACACATATATTAAAGGTATACTTTCGAACTACTGTCAAAAACGGCCCAACTTTGTAGCATAATATTTTAAAAAAAGTAAATAATTAATTTTTACATATTCACTATCTTTTCTAAATTCGCACTATAATTTTTATATAAATAATTCTGTAATAATGGCCGCCGCCGAAATCCTTAGCACTTTTAAGCTCGTTGGATATAATTAATCCGAACAGCTGTTGCGTGCCGTCGTCGCGATAGTTTCGGTTCTAAAAAACTAATTCCACCACATCCAGGTCAAAATAAATAGCTTGTATTTTTAAACTATTTTTAGTTATTTTAGATAATTTTATGTATATTTTTATATAAAGATTAGAAGACGAGGAAGCCACCTTAGAATTTAGATGCGTAAAAGACAGAAATTATACTTCAGAGATTTTTTCTAATTTGATAAAACCAAATGAAATTGTAAAATCAGTGCCAGTCGACTTTTTGGAGTTACTCAGAGTTTCAAACAAAAAAAAAGATGTAACATTTCTTGGACTAGACGCTGTAGGGCGATTCATAAGAATAAAGGTAGAAGGGAAGCAATCTCCTTGTTCAGTGACGCGAACGAAACGTATTCAGCCGTCTAATTGGGCGAAAATTACTTCGCAAGTGCTGGTCTGTTACTGCTTAGGCTGTGCACAATATCCTTTCTTACTTACTGCCTTAAATGCTTTTAAAGTCTTTCTACAGGCTTAGAGCAACTTAAATTGGTAAATTTTTATAGTTTCTTTTATAATTTCATAGCCGGTAGTTCACGCTTGACGCTATTGTCTTCTTATATGGTGTAAAATATTTCTTCATAACTAAAATGTAAAACAAATGCTAGGCGTCTGCAACATCCATTTCATTAGAATATTTTAAAGATAAATTTGCATCTAGTTAGAACGTAATCCATTTACACGAAACTAGATCAACAAATTGCATTTCAGTTAATTTTAGGTATTGACGTTAAATATATCGCTATCGTGGCTTAGTTTGGATGTAAACGGTGGTTGTGCGTTCATTTTCCGCTCAGGGAAATTTACATAAATGTATAATGTAATAGGCAAATCGAAGAACGGAGAAATTTACAACAAACTTTATCTAACTACGCAGTAGTAGTAGGAAAGAAAGACAAATATTATTGATGACTATATAAAGTCTCAGTCACACGGACATTTATTAATGTGACTCGTTACAAATGACCTCACATTTCCTTCAGTTAGATTGAACGTTAATAATGCGATATTTATTACCTATTTATATTTTCTAAGAAATACAACGTACAGTTGAGGGATTTTGTGTCATCTTATTTCTTTGTTATATTAAACAATAATAAATTTATTACACAGAGATCGTGGCGCAGGAGTACAAGTTTGCGGCAGTAAACGTGACTGTTTGTGGATTGGATCCTCACTCGAGGAAATACAATATTTATTTAAATTTATTTATAATTAATTTTAATTTCTTCGCTGGTGACGAGGCAAAGCATGGCGTTGATTTCTGCCACTCAACACGTAATGTCTTCAGAATTCAGGAAAGGAGCGTCTTAAAACTAGATTCCCTCTGCCTACTCTACTGCGCGTGGGATACAGCGTAAAGCTTATTTAATTTTATTTTAAATTACACATGGTTAAAAATAATATACCTATTTACGTAAATGCACATTTATATCATTATTAATAGCCGCCCACTATATTATTTTTATTTCCTCTCAATTCCTGAATAGATTTAAAAGATCATGAATCAAATTGAAGCTTAAAAAAAGACGGAGTCACAGCGGAGGAGTAAACGTCGAGTCTTCCTGATTTTAATGAGATCGCCAATAAGATGAAGGTCGCCCACTTTTTCCCTACGCCGTCACAGAAAGTTGTTTCTTATTTAAGTTTAATTTTCATAAATTAGATACTTACCTTAAGTACTAATATTATTTAAACATTAGGTACTTGTTCATGTCACCGCAGCACACATGAATGTACAGGGGTTGGTCATAGGTTCCATATTGAAAGGTTAAAAGTTAAGAACAGAGTAATATATTTTTTTATATTTCCTTGTTGTTATTGTTTACGAAGCGTGATAACATACCTATTTTAAAAAATATTGCTTTATGCTTTTTACCGTGCAGCGAAGTGGATAGCGAATAAGTAAGTGAACATAGTCTTAAAATTCTCCATTCTTCTTTTTTTGTTCAAGCTCGAAACGTTATTAGTTATTACCTAAATCCCAAACCAAAATGAGTTGACTTGCGAAACTTAAAGCAACACATATTTTTCACATAAATAATACATATCTAAATTGAAATAGATTGTGAATAATGACTTTATTTTACAATATATTATAAGCAATTTCATTTACAAAACCAAGTTTCCCTTCTTATTTGTTATCCAATTTATAATGTAGTATAAATTTAATTAATTGGCACTACTGCAACATCGTAAGCGATCATTTCATATATGCAAACGTTCTTACTGACATATGAAATAAATTACTGAAAGCTATTAGCTGTAACACGAGTCGCGACTATTAATCACTTAAATAATAAGCGGCAGTATATTATTATATACATATAAGGTACGTAACTGACTTAGAACTATCTAAATTAAACATTGTTAGGGAACTATTAGACACGTGCGTGTTGATTTGAGTTGACTAAATTGTGGGGTACATTCAATGTGTAAGTTTTCATCAAAACCATAAAATAAATAATAATAATATTACAGTTAGAGATCCTAAGATTAATAAACTATAACTATTATTTTATGTAGAACAGGTCGTTATTATATAAGTAAAAAATTTATAAAACTATCACTAACTAATTCTCCTTCATTACTCTCATTTTACCTCTATAATATAATATCAAAAGTAAAAGTAAAGCGTATTATATTCCAATTCTTGTCATTTACTAGTAAAATATACGTTATCATAGTTGGTGTTTCTAATTTAAACAACATAAAGCATTTAGTGCTCTATCATTTTCAGCCTATGTTCGAGCCTATTTGGATACAAGCCGATTAATTAACTTTGCGTAATATCATCTAATGTGCTGAGATAGCTAGTATGAGCGCCAAATAAGCGGGATGCTGAGAGCGGAAACAGGACAGGTATAGTCAGATGTGTGCACTATACTACTATACATAGTTTTCCACATAGCTTTAGTTTGTATTATATGTTTAAAGGAAAATAGACGTTAATGTTTGGTAATAAACAAACAAATTCTGTGTAGTATTTGTATCAACGAGTAACGGCTGATAACCGCGCTGTTGCATGGACGCGAAATTAAATTGGCCCAAATTGACTTGTATTAAATTAAGGCATTCAGTTTTGTACGGTCGTCTCCGTGTTGTATAGCGGTTGGCTTGTCACTTTAAATCTTTTAATACAAATAGAGCCAGTTTTATTGGTTTTCGGGTTTATCTTTATTGTATTAAGATTTAAGTCTTTATTAGTTCTTCCGAAGCTAATTTACTAGGTTTTATATTTGTGTATAACGAATATTTACGGTCAATGAATGTTTAGAATAGCCGCCCTTAAAACAAATCTTAGACAGCCCCGCCTTTTGAGATATAGGATTTATGTCTCTTTTGTTTCTTTTATTACTTACACGAAACTTGTAATAGTCATTAAGAAGCTCTTTGCCGAGACTTGTTTGTTCTAAGTGTCCAACTACCTAAAATTTATTAGAGTATGTTCCACTTTTATGTCTTTGGGACGTAACGTTGTATGCCTATTTGATTAAGCACTTTCTTTTATTAAATACATGAAACAGCGTTTATGATTTGTTTAAATAAAATATACTAAGAATAAATTACACTGAAAGCTGCTTTAGATATTTTTAATATTTTTTTTCATTTACATGTGGCCTGATTTAGGAATATTTGAGGTTCTTTATCATACTAAATATAATATTTTTTACTATTGTAATCTGATGACATATTTCAATGAATAACCAAATATTTTATTGTTTATTATGCCAAATTGCTTAAGAATATTGTTAAAATTGTAGAACCTATTTTCAAAGAAATTCGTTATATTTCAACGGATCTACTCGTAGCAAAAACCCAAAATAATTATAGTTCGATTATTTCGAGGAATGATTAATAACTTTATAGATTTAATTGAGCAAATGAAATTTATTTGGCACAGTTGTCACCTGTCACCGAGGCCGATGTCAGTGGGGTATTTCTGCCTTTAAGTTTACTGTTTTGCTTAATGATTATTTCCATGTCTAACTAATTGACTTCTAATCTAGATATATTTTGTTTAGCTTGAGAAAAAAAGTAATAATATATTCAGCATTTAGCAGGATAGGCAGAGAGAACCTAGTGTTAAGCTAAGTTTTCCACTTTCTGCCGAATTTTCGAGACGTTGCATGTCATTGTCGTTGCATGAGTGCGAACGACTCGCTTTATCTTGTTACCAGAGAGAAATTAAAATATTAAATATTTCGTTTCCCTCAGTGAGATTCGAGCCCCCAACCGTCACAGTTTGCAGTCGCACATTGTGGAACTGTGATAACATGCGGCGGCCTAACGGAAAAAAATGTTAATTAAAAACTTACTACGTAATTATATGAAAATTGTTTCTCATGGACTAAAATAGATTAATCAACATTGAAAAATCTCATGGTCTAACACCAAGATTTGTCAAAAATTAAAATACATGGTGTACAAACAATTAAAAACTTAATTTGTAAATGTAATTTAAATAGTCAAATAGTGTAATTAATAACTTAATTATCTAGACAATATTAATTATATCTAGACATACTAGTACGTATGTACGTTTCTTAAGAGTTGGAACATTCATCTTTAATTTCAAAACAAACTTACTCTCTCCTCAATTAGAATCCACATTATATTAACCTAATTAACTTCTGTCCCACCATTTGTAAAGTAATTTGCAAAGCAATACTTTTATCCATTTATTATGTACGAAGACAACGTTCCCATACAAATATTTTCTTGCCCGAACCAACATCTCGAGAGTAAATATAACAAAATATAACAGCAAGCAATAAAACTGAAAAGTTTTGATCTAGTTCCGCTCCTCCCGTCGTATGTCGAATTATTTTTCATTGTCGGTATGGTTGGCTGACGCCCAATTTTGCTTTTACGATTATCCCGATTTTATAGTTTCCTCAATATAAATGTTTGACGTTACACATTGAGAAATAAACAAGCATTGATCACGATGTCTTGTTCTAGATTAGTTAACGGTATATTAAGGGCTTATTGTATTTTGAGCGTTCGAAACGGAATATAGTTTTTTTTTTATCATTAGGATTTGTGAAAGAAAAAAGACTAAAGATACGAAATAATAGTGAAAAACACTCCAAAAATATTAAAAATAATCTTATTTCCAAGTTATATTATAACTGAATATCTACACAAGTTTAATCAGCTATCAATGTAAATTTGTCTTTAGTTGAACTTTAGTGCTGCCCACACCCATAAAGCGAAGCACCAACTTGTAACGGAGCTGGCTACGATCCAAACCCTGACACCGAAGTGTTGAAGAGACCTATGCCCTATGTTCAGATTACACGCTTAAACAGAATGGGAAAGTGAAAATCAGCGTACTATTAAACTGTTAGTATTATATGCTTAGTTAAATTATTTTTAATAGTTATATTGAATTTTTGTTTCTACGACCTGGTAACAATACAAAATCGCGGCGTTAAGTTCCGCCAACACCCAATGACTCGATAACTCGGTGGAAAGTAGAAAACGTGTCTTAACACTAGGTTCCTTCTGAATGCCATATCCGGGATAAAAAATATTGAATTGTATTCTAAAATCACACCTGTATTTTTTAATAATTTTTATTTACATATTTATTTTATATAGAACCTTTTACCTTCCAAAAACATTTTAGGTAAGCGTATAATATTTAAAATAAGAGCTAAGTCGGTTTGATTTTTGATGAGTTATAAGAACCTTTATCAGCTTAATTCAGTTCACGATTTTAATGTTGTCAGCAATTTAGTAAAGACGAGGGCATAAAATTTGGACATCGATATTATCGTCAGCGTGCGCGTCGATTGATGGAGCTTTAATGCCAGAAGATAATAAAAGGTAACTTTTACTAATTGACTTAATTGATATAAAAGAATAAGTAAATATTAAAAATGTGTGTACATTATTAAATAGTAAATATTAAATTAAATAAGATGTAGCGCAGGGGCGCAATCGTGCGACTATAAACGCGGTAGGTTCTGGGTTCGATTCCCATTCGATGAAATGAAATATTCAATGCCTCCAGATTTCGACGGAAAGTGTCTTAATGGTAACAGAATGTCTTAACACTAGGTTTCCAAGTTCCCTCTACCTATTCGGCTATGTGTTAATATTAATAATAATATTTATGTATAAGGCTTCAAAAGCCACAACTCGTAGGTACAATACACTGAGTAGGTCACCCCTAGGCTTATTAATAATGATGTTGCGGTAAAGTAAGGTAAATTTAAATGCTATAGGTATCAGGTTTGTATTATACAAACATTGACTTAATTAAATCTTCTTGAACGAAAAACTTACTATCTTAAAGAAAAAAATATTAACTTTATGATACTCTATTTTTAAGTTTAAAAATAATGTCATATATTTATTACAGTCAAGCCTTTTTTCAAACATAATTTCTGCATAATAACGAACAACAATAAAACTTAAAATGATTCATACTACAAACATAAGACAGTAACGTAATATATGTACATTTTCAATCCCATTATCCACTAGAGATTCATGTTCCAGTCTGTACGCGTGCCATATTTTTTATATTATCTCCAAAAAAGGAGATTTTGCGCTCCATTTACATTCTACTTTTAACCTCGGGTCGAGTGCCTTCTCGCATCCTCTCGTTTCTGCGGAATTCTGACGAAGCACACAGCTTACATTTGAAAAAATACATAGCATGTTATAACGTTATTTTAAATAAAAGCACTCGCAAGAAATCTATAGATATTTTACTATGTTAATTAAAATATTAACTTCAGTATAACGTAACAGAATACAAATGAAATGGTTAATATATTAAGATTTGGGTTGTATTACCGTCGGTTGAGTGTTTTCCGATTGACATATTTTACGCATCGGGTCAACCCTTCGAACAATATTATTGAGCCCTACCAGACCCTTTATATTTACAAAAAAAAATGAAATTTCTTCACTTTGTGGAAATGTCAAGTATTTTCTTTCAATACAGTTTTTTAGATTATTATTTTTTTTCTAACTTCACGTTTTAATTAACATGCAGAACGTAGCTATAACCATATAATATGTCCAAGTAGTTTGTGGTAACTTGATTGGTATTTGTACTATTATTTGTGTGTTATTAGAATATATTTAATGAACTGTATGTTTCCCTTAAAAATAAATAAAATAAAAATAAAAAAGTATTTTTTTTATCAATTATAAGAGAACATAGTAGTGGGAAATGGCTTAGTTGTGTTAACCCTGCATGTTGAAAAGGCTATACCGTTATCTTATCAGACGGGAGCCTACACTATAAATATATACATTGATTAACCTACAACTATCAAGTTTATTCAGACATATCCTGGCGCCGCCAAGTCGTCTTGGATTGTAAACATATTGAAAATGAAAATAATAGCTCGAGAATTAAGCAATCCTAGCAATGAGACAGCGCTGCTTTGATAAGATTAAATGCGGCGTTGAATTTCGCCACTCAACGCAAAATGTCTCGAATTCAAAATCGAATTGAAAACAGAGAATAGAGTGTATTGAAAGTAGATTTTTTCCGCTTATCCTACTGTACGGAGAAAAAAGAGAAGCCGAACGAAATAAAAAATAATAATTAATGCATAAATTCAAAATAACATACAAAAACATTTACCTACTCATATCCTTAAAACAAAAATATTTAGCACAAAAACGATGTCTGCAATGTTGAATTTAAACTTGTATAGTCGCCGAAGTGGCATTGTAAATACGCTCAAGGTTACAGCCGGAGTGCGTCAAGTTCATTGAACGTGCGGAGGCATTCCGAAGGTTCCTGACACTTCCTAAAGTCACTTTGCCTGTCGCTAGCTCGGTGTTCACTAATTACCTACTTTTAGAAGTTAGCCGCGTTAACTATTATATTTAATTTTATTTATTTGTATTAACGAGTTCAGAAAAGTAAATATATTTTTAGTGTTAGTTTATTAAGTGAAATTAAATAAATCAGCTTCACGCTATGTCCTGCAGATAGCAGGGTAAACAGAGGGAACCTAGTGCTAAGGCACTCCGTTTCCCACATTCCGCCCTATTCTGGAGGCATTGCGTATTGAGTGGCGGGACTCGATGCCGCACTTTGCCTCGACACCACAGCGAAGAAATGAAAATATAAATCTACATAAATATTTAATTTCCTCGAGTGGGGATTAAGCGGTCGTACTTTGTGTTCCTGCGTCACGACTGGCCTCATAGTTTTTTACATTTATTAATTAATGATTTTTTATCATTAAGAATGTTTAACGCCATGGTTGTAGGATCAAATCTCGCAGATGGAAGTATTTATAAATATAATAAAAAAATAAACATACAGTACATGTAATATGGGACAAAGTGGTTCACGATGATCTCTTTGTCATGTATGATGCGCATGCGAGCGATGCCTTAAAATATAAATTATACATAATATATGAACACTAGATGGTGAATTAGTTTTGATGTTATTTATAATTTTTTATAGGCCAATGGAGAAAAAAAAACACTAACTAATATTTTCATATCTTTGCTCAGGCGTCGAGGCAATGCGCGGCGTTGAGTTTCGCCATTCAACACGTAGTGCCTTCGCCAAGTAAACAAATCTGTATACATGAAAAGTAATAGTGATTTTATAGATAGCTATATTGAATAATAATATTTTTGCGAATAAAAACTTTATTGGAGGAAAGTTATTTATTTTATAACAAAAGTATACTTACTGGTAAGAACTACATAGATAAATATTTCTTTGTTATTACCAATCTCTTAAATTCTCAGTAAAGCTAAATAAAGTCTCTTAATTCAGCATTGTGAGAGAATTTTATTAATAATTATTTTAAGAATATTAAAAAAAAAATCAGCTTCTCGCTGTATCCCGCACACAGCAGAAAAGGCAGAGAACAGCAGGAACCTAGTGTTAAGACACTCCGTTCCTCACTTTCTGCCGAATAAAATAAAAAAATATTTAATTAACGAATATTAAATAAAAAAAAGAATATTAAATTAACGAATATACTTTAAGAATAGTGGTTATACGCGATGATATAAATTTAAATATATAGCAAAAATCACGTACAATCTAATGATGCTACCAACGACCTAGAAATATCAAGGCGTTCCTATATTTAAATGGAAATCGATACCAACTTGGTAAATTTGTAGGTGCCCATAATTGTCAACGCCTAGTGCCAGAACAGTAAAATGAAGGAATTTACAACGCACTGAATAAAACGAGAAACTAATATTAGTTCGAGAGGGGTTTCGTCGCCTCTTAGAATTTATAGCGTGACATATTTGTCTACGTGCACTACCCCTGGGCCTTTATCATCTGTACTAATTTGTATGTGGGTATATATGTTAACATATCGACTGAATTGTATATAAAAACTTAATTTATGTTACAAAAAAAATAGGCCAGTGGCGTGTGTGATTGTTAATGCGATAGGTTGTGAGTTCGATTCCCACGCAAGGAAATGAAATGTTTCATATTTTTATTTTTTCGCTCTGATATAGAGGCAGAGCGCGGCGTTGAGTTCCGCCACTTATTACGCAGTACCTCCAGAATTCTTCAGACAGTAGGCAACTTAGTGGGCACAGAGGATCTTAATACTGGGTTCGGAGATTCCCTCTGCCTACTCTGATAAAAAAACTATAGTTAAGGCCATCGTGACTCAGTGCAGAGAGACAGTATCACGTATCGTACGCTTATTTTGGGTTTGATCTCCGCTTGAGGCAATAAATTTGAAACTTGACAACGGAGTGTTAACCTCTGCCTAAAGCAGGGTGCTTTAGCTAAGCGGGATACATCGTGAAACTAAAAAAAAAGCTTAAAACAGCTATAAAAAGTTTTGTAGGTTTTATGATTGCTTTTGGATGTCGACATTTGAAAAGAAATACTTTGCTATCTCTTCTTTTGAAGTTGTTGTTAAAGCGCGGCTGGAGCAATAAAAATAAAATGAGTTAAATACAGGTTAGGTATTACGAGTTTCTTGAGAATTTATTTTATACATCTTGATGGTATTGTAATTTAATAGTTACCAACGGACTGAAATAAAATAAATATTAAATGTTAATAGAAGTTTGCCATACAATATTGAAAACTGCATTTAAATCAAAGGAAATAGATTAGCGCACGAAAGCACAGATAAACCGCCAAATAGACTTTTTTTTCGAAAATCATTGGCTTTCGTTGTGGTAAAAAAGAAATATTCTCGTATATCTTCCGTGTACAGACGGCGATCAGTTACGATGTTGTTATATGTGTAGAAATTTATATTTAGACCTGTTTACATTTAAACTTTTCCTCTTCTCTAGTTGATATTGCTTTCTTTTTTATTTAGGCGTTACTACCGCCCACAGTAGTCGTTTTTACAGTGTGTCGGTTCTCTTTGATCATTACTTATAAGTTTCTTAGAGTTCTATAATAAATTATAAAATCTTACAAAAGTTATCAATAAAATTAATAAGCATAAAAAATGACTTATAAAGAATATAAGTAATTAAAGTAAATTAAAATAATTAAAGTTAAAAAAATTAAAAAATGAGTCGGAGCCAAACTATTAATGATTGAAGATCATTAAATTACCTTACATAGAAATAAGTAATTAAATTAACAATTATTTCCCAGATCATATAAATATTTTTTGTAAGACGCCGCGCCGCGCCGGCTCATAATTTTTCCGATACCCATATATTACATTACTTTAACTACTAAGTTGTCAAGGTTAGTATTTAAAAGGTTTATTATTTCATATTTTTTGTTTATTATGAGTGAGTATAACTTTTGTATTAAACTGTTTTTATGTTGCCATTTTTATGCAAATGACGTTATTATACTGATTTCTTAAAATAAATCAGCTTCGCTGTGACAGCGCCAGAAGAAACCTAGTGTTAAGACACTCTGTTCCCCACTTTCCGCTGAAATATGGAGGTACTGCGTGCTGAATGGCGGAACACAACACCGCGCTTTGCCACAACACCAGAGCGAAATGAGCGAAATGGAAATATAAATTTAAATAAGTATTTCATTTCCTCGAGTGGGGATCGAACCTACACCAGTCTTGTTTACTGTAACACTTTGTGCCCCTGCACCACGACTGGCCTCTGATTTCTTAAGCGTATTTTTTTTTATTCGCCACATATACTTGTTAATATTATATGGCTGGTGGTCGGTAATGAGACTTTAACTAGTTTTAATATATTTTATGCGTTTTTTAATGGTAGTGAAGATACTTCTTACCATCTCAAGTGTGACGACAACTGGGCAGTAAATTATATGAAATTGGCTGAGATGACTGTGCGTATGCCGTGTGATATATAATAAATATAAATAATTATAAATAAATGTAGTTTTTCTTGTAGTTTTATAAGTTCTTAACAAATACTATTCATACGAGCAATGAAATTTTTCATTGTTTACTGACGCTTCTTTCTTTTCTTTGCTTGTTGACGTTTTTTTTTATGAAAATCCTTTTATCTAATTAGTAAAATAAAGAAATGGATGCCCGTCGTGGTGGTGTAGGGGCACAAACGTGCGACTGCGACACAACAGGCTGTGGGTTTGATTTCCATTCGAGGACATTAAATATTTAACGCAATGCCTCCAATTCGACGGAAAGTGGGCAATGGAAGTGTCTAACTGGGGACGGAGTGTCTTAACACTACGTACCCAGGTTCCCTCTGCATACCCTACCGATTGAGGAATACAGCATGAAGCTAAAAAAAAAGAAAAGGAATCTCATCAGCACTCTCTAACACAAAATAAAATGAAATACTTGATCGGACTTCATAAAAATGACAAAGCGACATCCATCCATCTATACCCAAACGCGGATAACTCTTATAGGCCATATTTCACGTCCATGTTTAAACACCTGCCTATACTTGTTCCACCATGTCCATTAATCACGGAGGTTAACAGAGCGTCAGAAACAAACTAAACGGCGGGTATAACATATAGTTCAAATGCGATCTCGTTTGCAAGCGGGCTCTGTGCCTGACGTCACTGTTAGACTTGCATTATTTATGGGCCGGTTTTGTGGGTATTTAGGACAGGCGCGTGATGTACGCGAGGATGTGAGCCGAACTTGTAATTTAAGTTTAATATTGTAAATGTATGAATCTATATATATATGGTGAATATGCAATACCAGGCATTTAAGCCTTTAGGTCTAATGATACGCAAAAGGAACCTAGTTCTAATAAGAAGACAGCACATTTACTGCCTTTCTCTTAAAATCGAAACGTAATTGTACGTTAAGTGGTAAAACTCGACGCCACTTTGTGTCTTATTTCTACTAAGTTTACTTTTGATTATAAAATTTTTCCTTTCACCCTAGCACATTTTAAGTTTTATTAACGGTAAAATATAGGTACTAGCATAATAGTATTATATTGTTAAATTTATAATACACAATCTCATTAAAACACGTAGCGGTTAACATGCGTGAGTTCCTTCAAGCGACGGCGGCGTTAACTAACGCATATATTTTAATAGTACAGCATAAATCATATCATAAATATTCTTATTATGTAAAACATACTTTTTGGCAGACTGGAGAATGAAAAAACTTATTGTTATTGTTCTATTTGCTCTAGAGTCATATCTACTTTTACTAGAATAATTTAAATAATATTATTTACTGCAGTTAACTTAAAGACTAATACAACCTCTATATGATTTTTTTTGCAACATTGTTAAAACACTCGCCTATTATGCCTAAGATTTGAAACTTATTTCAAAGAAATCGAACCCACTATCATATATTTTCTTCCTGTAAAACGACGATTTTGATGTTCTCTTTCAACTTAAAACGTTCGAAATTAGATTTGGACGCGCCCCACGTCCAACGCGACTGTAATTGTCAATCACACGTATCACGGGCGCATCTGTTTGTGTATCGTCGGTAAATACGAGTAACTGTGCGGGTTCTCAGAAACTGTTTTGAGGTTTGACCTTAATGAGCGTGTTTTTAGCTTTTTACTAAAGTACTCTTCTAACCTAGAGTTTATTTTGTTCTGATTTTTTTTGTATTGTGTATTTTGAAGCGGTTGTTGTGGGTTCGTTTTCGAGTCAGGGGATGAATTATTTAATATTTTTAATTCCTTGCTCTGGCAACAAGGCTAAGCGTGGCGTTGACTTCCGCCATTCAATACACAATGTCTCGAAAATCAAGTAGAAAGTGAGGAACGGAGTGTTCACTAGGTTCCTTCTGCCTACCATGTAGAAGACATTCAGGTTACAGCTTGGAGCTAAAAAAATTAATATATTTTTTGTACCTGAACTTTTTAATACTGATGAAAGCTTAAGTCCATTTAAGTATATTTTTCTCTAAATTATTTACTTTACCGAGAATTTACTATACAACGATCACTTCAGATCGAAAAAAAGTAGGTCAAGTTAATCGTATTAATGCATCCCACATCAAAGCTCGGAATAGCATCCTCAGGTTAAAATAAAGAAACTTTAAATTAAACATATACGGTGTTATATTTTCAGTTTAGAAGAAAATATCTATAAAAATGTTTTCTTATGAAATTATACATAGAAATAAATCAGCTTCCAACGCTCAGCAGGGTAGACAGAGGGAACCTAGTATTAAGACACTCCATTCCCCACTTTCCGCCGAATTCTAGACACATTGCGTGTTAAGTGCCGGCACTCAACTCAATTTAATCTAAAATAAATATTTTATTTCCTCGAGTGGAGATCGAACCCACAACCAGTCGCGTTTACAGTCACACTTTGTACCCCTGGGCCACGACTAGCCTCACTTTATACATAGGTATATTAATTACTGTAGGTAGTATTTAGTAGCAACGAGAACAGTGTGTCTTAACACTAGATTCCTTCCGCCTATTCTGCTGTGTGCAGGATACAGCGTGAAGTTGATTTTATTTAGTAGCACGATTGAATAAGTCCAAATTAAAATTATATATGAAACACAATCACGTAAAATTGGAATCTAGGACAAAATGGACACGCCGTTTTTATCATATATGTTAAACATTGTAATTCTATTTCATTTAAATGCTAAGCTTTCATTTTTACCTTAGATTCAATAAGTTAAGGTTTCAAAAATGCCTTAAGTCATGTATAAAAAGGTTCAATATGATATTACTTTCTTTTGTATCAGTATTGTAAGAAGGCCCAGATGGGATAAGAATCCTTAAATAGAATTGTGTGATCGCTGGTAAGTTTTTAAGAATATTTATTACAAATCTAGATTTTTTTATTGACTATTTCATTTAAATTGTAGATTAATATGTTTGCATTTTATTAGCTTCACGTTGTATTCCACAAATATCAGGGTGGGCAAAGGGAACCTGGTTATGATACTCCGTTCCCCTCTTTCCACTAAACTTAAATATGACAGAGGCAACCTAGTGTTAAGACACTCCGTTCCCCACTTTCCGCCGAATTTTCAAGATATTGTGTACTGAGTGTTGTGAATTAACTCAATGCCATGCTTTGCCTCTACCAGAAGTCGAACCGAACCCACAACCCGTCGCGTTACTGCGCCACGACCAGCATAAAAATCTTTTAAATTATACAAATTTGATAACATAGTGAAAATTAACAAAAAAAATGTAAAGTCATGAAATTTAAATACTTAAAACTTTTAGCAGCTTTATAAAGCATAATATCCATAGTTGAAGCTTCCTCACATGCAACAACGGGGAACCAACCATCCATTCATAATTTACAAATTAAAATTCACTAACTAACAAGCATCGCGGAGCTTTATACTACAAACGAAGTATGGCCAGCGAAAAAAAATTATAATATAAACGTAGCAGGGGAATAAAAAGTAGGTGTAAATATTTGATGGCGACGGCTGACGCGGCCGGACGTTGTTGACTAGAATATTAATTGCTCGCAGTCACTGAGCTTTTAGTGTACGTTTAAACATGGGGGCTGGTGGCTTTTAATATCGATGTGCCTGTAATGAAACCGTTTTTTTGCCGTTTTGAATATGTAAACAAATCTGGTCGTAGTGAAATATTGTCTGCGAATGCTGTGAACGTTTTTTTTTCGGAACCTAGTGTTAAGACACTCTGTTTCCATTAAGATATTTTCGTTTCCCACTTTCCGTCGAACTCTGGACGATCGAAACTCAACGCCGCGCTCTGCTTCGTCACCAGAGTGAGGAAATGCTTAATTTTTTGCAACTAAATACTTCATTTACTCAAATAGCAATCGAACCCACAACCAAACGCCTATACAGTCTCACGCTTGCGCCCCTGCGTATGATTGGCCCCAAAAACGAAAATTGTCAAGTAGAAATCTGGTCTAATATTCAAAAGTCCAATATAACCAAAGTGGCATAGAAAACAGAGCAGCGACGCTAAAATATTATCCTTAAAATTATTTCCTTTTATATTCAGTCAATAATAAAATATATGAAATCTAATAAAAGTTTAAATTAAATAGCGAACATGTCAAACAAAGTAGACAGAAATAAGGTAAAAGCATGTTTACCCTAATACAACTTTTGATCTTGGCTGATCGTTGTGTTTCACATAGCTGCTTTATCCGGCTTTCATAAGTAAAATTAAATTGATATAATATTATTATTTATTAAGATACTTGTTTATGGAGATATAAATTTGGAAGTCTTTTGCAACAAGAAAAAAATAGGAATTTATATTAAGGATAATTTTCCAAAGGTTGTAATTTTTTTTTTGTAAAAGTTTGAAGCATTTTTCTTAGTAATCAGACAAAAATAATTGTTAAATAAAATATTCAGAACTTCGTTTGTTTATTTTTGTTGAATCTTCTGTCTTTATAATTCTATTAACTTCAGGTAAAACTAATTTATTCGAGTTATTTTATATAATTTCAAGAGATCCTAGCAAACTAGTTATTTTTACTGTAAATTTAAATTTGAGATCAATAACGAAAATGTTTTTCCTATTACACGAAATACGCCTAAACGTCTTCTTTTATTAGCTTTCCCTTGTTGATAGAGACAGACATTTTCTGACATTTTTAACAATTTCCATCCCGTCGTTCTTTTAGATGTTTTAAGAGTCTGAAATGTCTATTATTGTACGTTTTTTCTAAATATATGCCCGTTACAATGTTATCTAATATGCGAGTTTTCTATTAATGTAAATGTATGATGACTATAAATTGATATAAATTAGTTTTTAATTGTGTGTGAAGATTAATATATAAATCTTTATATGAATATTTGTCAAAGTTCAATTTTATCACCTGTAGAGAAGTATCTTTGTAGAGTGGGAGTTTATTAAATTATTCTCAATCATGTGTATATATTCTTTTATATATTTGAAGCCAATCGTGGCGCGGGGACCGACCCTGACCCGACGACTGATTGCAAGCGCGACAGGTTGTGGGTTCAATTCCCACTCGAGGACATGAAATATTTAATATTTAAATTTCTTCGCTTTGGTTTTGAGGTAAAGTGTGGCGTTAAGTTCCGCCACTCAACACGCAATGCCTCCTAAATTTGGCAGAAAGCTACGTGATTGCTGCTACATGTGAAAATCAGCGTGTCTACGCACTTTGCTTAACGTTTATAATAGGATAGATAAAAAGCCTAGTGTCAAGACACTCCGTTCTTCGCTTTAAAGATGCGTGTTGAATAGCGGATCTACAACTATGGAATCTAAATTCAGACCATTAATTTCTTATTTAAAAATAACATCAACAATTCAAACTTTAAAGCTGCCGATTGTCATGTCCAATATTGTTAATATCGAAAGGAGGTTATAGGATACTTATATTATATTATATTAATAAAATTTAATAGTTAAAAATAAATAATAATCTCTATTTTTTTTTCAGGTAAATCTATGAAGCTAAAAATATCGTCCTAAGTATGTAAGTTATTCAAGAGGAAAATAATTAAAGAATAATGTTAGAAAGAAGTTTTAAACTTGAAAAGTTCATTAAAATTCTGCTTTCAATGTTGGCGCTGCAATCGTTTTCGAGTTGGGCTGTAATGGTTGAATTCTAGACACTGCATATGCCTACCCGTATGCTCAAAGTACCATTGAATGCTCATAGATGGCGCTGCTACAATGTTTACTGGGTCAAATAAATATTTATTTTCTTGAATTGAATGTCTCTTCATAGGCTTAAAACAATAATTTTGGGAATTCTGTATATTTTAGTTTATATATTTTTATATAAATGTTTTATAATTTTAGTATATCTTTGTAATTTTTATTATTTTAACTTAGTATTAATTAGTAAATTTTTCAGTGGTAGTCGTGACGCAGGGACACAAACTGTGACTGTAAACGCGACTGGTTGTGGGTTCGATCCCCACTCGAGGAAATGAATTATTTATTACTACTGGGGCACCGCGCGGCGTAGAGTTCCGTCGTTTAACACGCAATGCCTCAAAAATTCGGTGGTAAGTGTGGAACGGAGTGTCTTAACACTAGGTTCCCTCTGCCTACCCTGCTGTGTGCGGGATACAGCGTGAAGCTGATTTTAGTATTTTTTTCATAATGACACGCACATTAAATAATAAAGCAAACACAATTTCAATTATAACTTAGGTACAGTACAGTATGTTCGCACACCCATACCCGTACGTGTAACCTCATCAAACCTACATACCGCAGTCTGTTTGTGTCAAGTTTACCAGAGCTCTGATTAATTAAAGAGTAATCTCGGGTAATACCGCAGATATTAGTGCTAGGTAAATTTCTATCGAGATGTTGCTATTCGATCCAATTTGGGTAGAAGGATTGAAACTTGTGACTGCGGCTTCAACTATTGCCAGCAGGATAATCATTATTTCTTAACAATGTAAAAGGAGGTTTTAGGTGTTGTCGTTGTTTGTCTTGATTCTTGTCATATTATATTAACTTGTGATAAATTGATAATTTTGTATTTATTTTATTGCCAATTATAATATATATGTATTTAGTACCGACGATAAGAGGGAGTAACTGGCGATAGGTAGATTTTTTTTTTCAAATAGATTTAGGCTTTTTAATTGTCGGATGGACATAGACTCAACAGTGTCTCAACAACAGGTTCCCAGGTACTTTTTCCCTACCTATTACTTAAGCTGAACCATATTATTCATTCAGGAACACGTATGTATACATTATAAGTATATACCATCGGCCTATACTTTGTAAGGTCAAATAATTATACCAGACAGTAAGTTCAAGAACTTTGTAGCAGACAAACTTGTCCTACGCCTTTAAACTTAAATAGGACGGAAGCACATCGTTGCAATTTTTTTTATTTTAACTAAACTTATATTGCAAAGTTATGTACACTTAGACAAAAAACGCAGTCTTCTCTTGATTTTGTAAATGTTATATTTAAATTGTAAACATAAGGAACAGAAATGTCTTATTGAGAACGGAGTGTCGTAACATTCCGATTTCCAAGTTCCATCTGCCTATCCTGCTACGTGCTGGCAGTGTGAAACTAAAGAAAAACCGATATTGTGATAAATTTTAAATATGTATTAATCGGTTCGAATCAAAAGCGCCTACTAAATTACCTTGGTATGGGTTCACACACACTTTAAGTACCTCCATTCCATAAAAGAATAGTACGTTTACATATATTATCCTCACCGTACTAGCCTGTACAAATACTTTTGCCGATCCTGGAGTTTATCACATACATTAAATCATTATAGGCTTTCTTAAGCTAAATTTATTTAAAACAAATCTGTGGAGATGTTAACGCGAGGTCTGTGGATTTGTTTCCCACTCGGGGGAATGAGATATTTAATTGAACGTTGAGTTCCGCCACTCAACAAGCAATATTTCGAGAATTCGACGGAAAATGGGGAATAGAAGTGCCCTAACATTATGTTCCAAGGTTCACTCTGCCTACCCATCAATATGCGACATAAATACAGCGTGAAGTTAAACAAATATTTTAGATAAGACCTGTGTCACACGTGTGAGAGATCATCGGTAAATTGATTAAGATTTCTTTGCAAAATACATTACGATTATACTAATAATAACGATATATTGTGTTATAGTCACATAACATTTCGTCTGAATGCAACAGCTATGGTTGTGGGTTAAATAAAAAAATGTGAATTATGACGACGTTGAGTTTTGCCACCGAACAAACAATGTTGCAATATAAAAAACGGAGTGTCTTATCCACTATAAGCAGGACTAGTTCCAGCCCGCAACTTCGTTCACGTGAACCAAAAAACAATAAAATTTCATTTTATTCTGCAGAAATTCGGGGAAACCCTCTATCAATATTGATAAATCACTCTATACATTTGCCTAGTGACCTAAATCCTCAAGCAAAACACAAAAAAAGGTAGAACAATATTAAAAACGAAGAACGAAACACCCAATTATCCTCGTTCGAGTGTGTTTCCTTTTTGTATATACATCACGATTATAAAGCTATAAGGATTACTTTGGCGTGCATTCTTACGTCACCTGCAAAAGCAATTTCGAGTCTGATTAATTTCATCTCAAAGGTTAATTAAAGCGCATAATATTATTAATTTCTTCCTTAAAACATACCTTGAGTTGGCAAATTAGAAGGTTATGAAATTCTTTGTTGTCGTACCACTCTTGTGTAAATTTTTATGAAGCACACCCCTAAAGGCTTTATAAGAATTCTTCAAATATCTTTCTAGTATATATATTAAAAAGATTACTATTGGAGCCGTCGTGGCGCAGTGGTACGAGTGTGTGGCTGACATGAGGCTGAGTGTGCGACTATTCTGGGGTCGATCGTAACTCGAGAAATTAATATATTTTTTTAAATTCTACGCTTTGGTAACAAGGCAAAGCACGGCTTCGAGTTATGCCACTTAACACGCAATGCCATAAAAATTCAGCAGAAAGTGGGATACGGAGTGTCTAAACTCTAGGTACTCTCGGCTTACCCTGCTATATGTCAGGGTGAAAAAAATAACAAAATTACTGAACACTAAATTGTTTTTACTGTATATTTTGTACTTAATACGCGTTAAACTTTCTAACACCTACACTCTTCCTTCAGAATATGTTTAACCGCGATAAATATAAATTATGTTTGAAGTTTTTAGTTCACTAATAATATAACAAAGTATAACTCTATATAATTCTATAATATCTTATAATTTAAAGAAAAGTAAATCAAAACAATAAAAAACCTTAATATTGAAATAACAAAACACTAGTTACCATAAACAGTTCCTTATAAAACCGATAATACAAAAAAAAATCTATTTTCGGATATCCAAATTTTATTCCCTTTTATAAAGCACAGCACTCTCACGACACATATCAAAAATTCGGATAGGAATCTGAAATCGACTATCAGAATGAAACGACGATATGTAGGATGTATGTATTATTTGCTATAACATCTCGGGTCTTTATATTCTCACAGCGACCTTATGCATTTCTTATGATATCTATAGAGCGCTTTGAGTAGAATACACAGCTATTTAAATGGAATATTCTGTATTGTAATTTGTAAGTTCTATTGTATAGAATTTTCTATTCACTGTTTAAACAGCATACGTGAATAGATCGTTTTTTGTATGGCCCTTTTATCTATATTCACCCAGCACCGAGTATAAGGCTATGGGGGATGTTATAATGCGAAATATATTATCTTAATATAGGTATTTCGTATATTATATTTAGAACATAAAGTGATTTTGTAATTATTGTGTAGGTATTCAAGGAATAAAAGTTTATTTTTGATGCTTATAATGTTAAAATAAGTTATAAAATCTTATCGACAATTGATGGAATGAACTCAGCTTTCCACTTATTGGTTGTCCTATTCACAAGAAGTGAGTTTGAGTCTTCAGAGTTTCAAATACGACAATTTTGAGGAGAAATTTGAGGTTAAATTTATATAAATTTACACATCGCTAGCATCTTGAGTTCTCTTTTTACTTTTATAAATAGGCTTAAAAAAGTTTATTTTGTTTTATATCATTAAAGTCATTAATGAAAAAAAATCAAGCTTCACGCTTTCCCTAGCGAAGTAGCCAGAGGCCAGTAGCCAGCATACCTCTTTCACCTCGTTCACTATCGTGACGCGTGGAACTTTAAATTCTTTCATATACTGTTTAAGAGAGATTAGACCCTAGACCTATAGCGCTCGACCTGAATACATTTCTGTACGACGACATCAAGTTCCTAATATTGTTTTCTTATAGATTTTATCCAAATTTTATTTTTGTCTTAAATCTTAAATCACTTATTTAATTTAAATGTGCAGGTAAAAGATTTAGTTTAAAAGAAGTAAAATAGAAAAAAATATATAAGAAAATGCGATCAGCGCTGAAGATTGACTCTGAATGTTTCATTTAAGTCGTCCAATGGTTCGGAAATGGTTAAGAGGGCGGTAAGGAAATCTCCTTGGGGGGCATTAAAATATGTAAGGGGCAAAAATAACGGATGGTCTAGCGTCGACGTAACGAACTGTAATATAGACCCAGCTCGGAAAAGAGGACCCCAGGGCCCTCAGCGATGTTAGTTTAGGAATGTGTAACATATTTGCGTAAAATAATGTTATTTATCTATCATTCTTGTAGCAAATCTGCGGATAATCGGGATAGCAAACAAAAATACGCTCGGAGGAACAAAGGAATCTTGTCAAAGTATTTTTTATATAGAAGTAAAAATCGATGAAAAGGGATTCGAGGAAGGATTTCATTTTTGGGTTAAACGCTTAGATTGAATTTATATTTTTTTAAATATTTTATGTCAATTAAGTGATTCGTATGATGATGTTAAAAATATCCAAATAATAATGTACATATATATTGATGTAACTGCAGACAAAAAATATTTCACTAGGATTTTAAGGTCTAACTTGCACATAGCTATTTTCCTTCCGAGGTAATTACATAAAGTGTTTAATTATAAATATAAAAAAAATATAAAAATTATTATAATTCAATACACAATTTTACGGTACGCATATGTTAATGAGTTAATGTTATTGAAATTTTATACAGGACTTCATATGAGAAACTCTTTATACATTCGAAATGAAAATTATTTCACGAATATTATTAATGCCAGCCCGAAGCCATATTAGTATCAATATCATTCACAGAACAACCACTGACCACATGTGATATTTAATAATTTTAATTAAACCGTAAACTGTGTATCTGCGATGTAACCAATGACAACAGCGTAGTTAATATTTAAATTGGACAAATAATCAAAATAACTGAAATTATGTTTTATATTTTATTTCAATTAGTTACAATAGTGTTAAATACTGATTTAATTGTAGTTTGGATCTTCAATCCAATAGTCAATCTCTTCACGAATTCTGTCTCCATACATAACTATATTTATTTAACTCAGTTCACACTTCATTCTAAACAAGTATCTAACATATTAACTATTCAATTTGCGTAAATTTCTAGCGTTTTAGAGGCAGACTCTCAGACTCGTAGAATATTAATCTTGAATCTTATCAGGATATCTGTTAAGCCTAATTTAAACAGTACATTTTTTATAAAATTCATAGAATTTATGAAATTCATAGAAATACTTATTTTCATAATATGTATGCATATTGTACATATACACAGTGATATTTGGATAACACTACTGTCATCCATTTCCATTACGAGTCCATGAAAATTGAAATTCCCCACAACTAAAAATAGTCTTTACAAAATATAAACCAAAAGTACAACACAAAGCGAAAAAAAAAATGAAATCCAACGAAATAAAATTAGCGTAAAAATGTATGAGCAAACGTCATTTTATATACAACGTGAGTAGGATAGGTACATAACTATTGGTGGGATTACACCGCCGCCATTGTAATGGAAGGATGAAGTTAATCTGGGGCTTTTAACGAAATGAATGCGCCTGTAAATCTCTACAAATATGGTTGTCGTCCAATGTTGATGTGTTAGTGGTAAGTTAAAGTTAACATGACTCCGGCAACACTTTACTAATTAGATCTTTACTGTTGTCCTCGCTTCATAAAAATAGAGGGAATTGCAAAGTAGCCTCCTTCCGTAGCTGTAAGTTTCATCATTTCAAATCGGAGGTGATATGTTTAGGGTAGTTATTAAAGCTTTGCAGGGTGTGGTAAGGAAAGTCCCGGCTATCTTTTTAATATTGAAGATACTCAATTGTTCAGTATACGCCAACTAAGTATAACTTAATTACTAAGTATTAGTATATGCGCGGCGTTGAGTACCATCATCCAACTCAACTCGACTCGACAGAAACTCCAGAATTCGGCGGAAAATTTGCAAAAGAGTGTCTTAACACTAGGCTTTCTTTTCCTACCTCGTGAAGTTTAAAAAAATAATATAGGTAACTTGTGAAAACATTAAATACTTCTTAGACAAATATTTGTCCTCAGTAGAATCGAATCTGTGACCGCCAGCGTTACGAACTTAAAAATGATAATTACACCTACATATACTGTAATATACACAATTAAATGAGATGTCTTTCGATGTGGTTTCTCCGAATCATTTATTAGCGAGCTGGGACTATCTTACAAGCGTAATACACCTAAATGGATTGTGGTTCATGCTTCGACAATTCACGTCAGGATACATAACGTGTAGTGGTTAATGTTTAATTTAATATGTAATAGTTAGCGGGGAATAATGTTTATTGAATATAATAATGTAAATATATTGAATAACGATATTGTACAAATATATCTTTGTAAATATGTAAATAAAATTGAGATACACTTGAAAAAGTTATTTTTCTTTAATTCTGCTATCGCCCGTTATAGCACGATAGGCAAAAAATATTTAAACTTTCCATTTTCCACTTTCCTCTCGAATTGCGAGACGTTGTGTTTTCAGTGGCGAAATTAAACGCCGCGTTTTGTCTTTCGAAAAGGGGGAATAATTCAGTCCTAGAGTGGGATCATCGAACCCACAGAGAGCCTCATTAAGTGTGATGGCCGGAATATATTTTTGTATCTCTATAATATATGTATTACGTACTATATTGTTAAGATTTGCTAATTATTAGCTAATATAGTACATTGAGTAATAGGCACAGATAACCATCGAGATAAAATCGGGCCGAATAAAAATAAATTTCCCATAAATTTTATTCATATTTTTATTATAACAATGTAAGTATGTGTGTATTGTATTAACTGTACTAAAGCTATTTTTACTTATTCATTGTCTCGCGGAAATATTTTATTTACCTTTTATAGCAAGAATAATTCGTATTCATAAAAACCATAGTTATTTATACTTTATGTGTCTATATAAAGGTACCTACTACCTACATGTTTCTGCATGCTAATAACGTTTCCACAAATACTCATCTCTTACCCCTTTCTATTTCGAGGTATTCCATATTATAAATCAAGGATATGGATAAGTAAATAGATAGTACTAAAATATACCGTACATTTATTTTTATAGTCGACTATATTAAAGATACTCGTATATTTAAACGTGTTTATTGAAATATAAAATCTAAATATGGAAAATACACGAGTTCAGAAAGAACAGAAACGAAAGATAAAAATTGGGAACTGCAATGACGTATCAACACGTTTTCTTTACTTTTCCGTTAAAAATCTTCAAGTTAAAAAAATAATTATCTAAACTTAAGTAAGAATGGAATGAAAACATATAATTTCTCTGAAATTATGCCGTATACAATAACATTAATCTTCATTTCCCCATTCTAATATCAGGCAAATTATTTAAAATGATGATTTCACATTTAATAAATTACAAAAGAAAGAAACTTAAGGGAGACAAGCGACCCGCGAAAACATTAAGAGGGTCGCCATGACAAATCGCCTCGCCTCCCGCTTATTGAATGATAGATTTATACACTCTTGATTTTTCGTAGAACCAACAAGTGATTCCACTATTTGATTTACCAACTGTAATGCTTCTAATCTTTATACCTAAG
Source organism: Heliconius erato x Heliconius himera (assembly GCA_013421005.1). Lineage (NCBI taxonomy): Eukaryota > Metazoa > Arthropoda > Insecta > Lepidoptera > Nymphalidae > Heliconius > Heliconius erato x Heliconius himera. Next base: position 88,519 of record JAATLQ010013245.1, on the reverse strand, counting down.
CTTTTCCCTTTTCAAAATGATGTGACGCGGGCACCTGTCTAATGTGTTTGTGGATTTTGTCCGTAGAGACGTTTATACGTTTAGAGGGCTAATAGAGATTTAGGTTGATGATTGATTCCGAAGGCTTTGTTTATTTATACTAGGTACATAAATGGACTTTAAAGATAATTTTTAGGTTAGCCTTTTTATATTTTCGAATGTAATTTGTTATTTAAATTCTTATTTCTTAGCTTTAATAAAACCTTTTTTTTATTACGAGTATAAAATAAATTTACTTTATTATCTTTCAAAGGTCATTTACACATGTGTATTATTAGAAATTCACATAACTAATTCTTTTTTTTTTTCAAAATAAAGTTACTACTACAGTACTATAAATGATTACAAAATGAATATTATAGCTGTGTTTTCAATTTGATCATATCTTTAGGACATTTTTTCATCAAATATTTGCATGTTAACGAATTTAAAATATTTTAAATATACAATTTAACCGTAACCACAAACCACTACAAAGTATATAAATAACGTATATCAAACGTGATTAAAAGCCGTAAAAAGTGTATTTATTATATGTGTATAAATACTCTTTTTACGGCTTAATAAAGTAATAGTATATTTATTGAAATATATAGTGCCCAAAATGGAAAATTCGTGTGAAAAATGATACAATGTAAAGTATTCTTTTTTAAAAAGTTTATGGGTCCCGAGGAGACGACAAGTACTTATTACTCATTAAATTATATTTAAGAAATATTTAATAATACATTTTAGAAGAAATTTAAGACATGGGTATAACTTTTTAGATTAAATGTTTTGAATATATAAATTTGGAAGAGATCGCGTATTTAGAGATAAAGTCATTAGTCATTTACTTATTGGGCCCTTTAAATATATTATGTATCAATTCACAAATCGTAATATTTAGGTGTAGGATAGAGAAGATATCTGATTGGATGAGAATGCTTATACTTTGGTTATTCTAGCTTAGTAATATGGCAACTGGGATAATATTTTTTATAAAATATATATCTATATTTCATAGATATATATTTTATATAGAATTGACACATTCTGACTTGTATAGACGCCTGACCGACCACACGAGTAGGTTTGTGATCGTATTTGTGGATTTTGTGAATACGTCTGTGGGTGTGTGAATAATCATATTAGTAGGTGATAAATCATGTGTAGATTTGTGCTCACCTGTGTGGATGTGTGATCACATGTGTACATGTAACAAGTACATGTACACACGATCACACGAGTTGATGTGTTAATATGTGGATTTCTGAGTACACGTGTAGATGTACGAGTATTATCATTTGTGTGGATATGTGATATCACGTATAGATATTTAGTCTTATATGTGGATGTGTAATCCAATATACGGTCACATGTGTGATCACGTGTATGGATGTGTATTCACATATGTAGACGTGTTCTCATGTGCGGATTCGATTTACAGGGTAAGCCCTGTGTAATATATAATTACATTTGTGTCCAAATGAGTGCACGTGTATATAGACGTGTGCACTTATTTCCTGTGGTGCGATTGTATGTATGAGTTTGTGTTTTTATTTTTATATTTTTTACAGGTACATTTACATATAACAGCATTTCTTGCATGGCGGCTGCGAAGTATTTATGACGAAGTAAAACACAATAAGTATTTCAACTTTGCACCAATACTTTCAGAGATAAGCACGTTCACCAAAATTAGCTCTTCATGCTTTATAATATTAATAATAAAATACGAAAAAGAAAGAGTATATATATAAATATGTATGAATAACGTTTACACTGATACATTAGAGTTATAATTTTTTTTTAAATATAGTCATTAAGATACCTACAGGAGAAGAACAATAATCACCAATAATCTCATCACCAATAAGACTTTCTGTGTGTATTCACAAAATAATTACCTATGAATATAATATCATGAACTACATCCTACAGGGAATGTTAACAGTAATAGGCAATTAAATATTATCCGCAAAAAGGTCTCTTTAATCGTTTTGTTACGCATAGGCTTTATGATGAAAACAGCCGAATAATTATGTTTATTAAACATGATATAATCGGATGGTTAAATTCTTGCTCAAGTAATAAAACATTAGATATACAGCAGACGTACATTAGTTTTATTTTAACATAAAGACGATTGTTAAATCTCTTAAAGAGGGAAAATTGGAGTTTCTTGTGTAATGTAATTTAATAAAGACTTTTTTCAGCTTTACGCTGAAGTGAGGATCGGGCCCACAATCTATCACCTGTGCGCCACGACTGGCCTCGATAAAGGTTCTTTATGTATATTAAGTACCTATATAACGCGTTTAGCACCTTTGGCTTGTCTCTTTCTAAAAAAAACCTATCTAGAATAAAAAAATATTCTAATTGAAAAATCAATTTCAATACATTTATTCATATTGATAAACATTTCCTAATAAAGAAGAACTACAAATATTACAATAAGACGATAAATTAAAAGTATGCGATTCGATGTGTTTATATTTGCGCCTCAGTTAAAGATAGCACCACGTTACATTTACCGAAAATAATGAAATAAAACTTATTTATAGTGTAAGTAATATTAATGCGTTGCAGCTCTCTCGGGACGGGCGTAAGAAGCTTTCTCTGAAAAGATTGTTAGTCATAAACTATGATTTTTCTCTATGAATATTATGGCGGTTAAGTGCCTGAGACAGACGTCCGACTACGCCGCGCTCATAAATCGTGTTTATTAAACCGAATGTAGGTCTGTAGCGCCTGTTTTAGAGATATTTGCATTGGACATACATATATAGGTAAATATGATGACGATTGAGGCCGGTCGTGGCGCAGCGGCACGAGGTGTGACTGCAAAACCGACTGGTTGTGGGTTCGATCCCCACTCGAGGAGATGAAATATTTACTTAAATTTATATTTCCATTTCTTCGCTCTGGTATCGAGGTTAAGCGCGGCGTTGAGTTGCCACTCAACACGCAATGCCTCCAGAATTCGGCAGAAAGTGGGGAACGGAGTGTCTTAACACTAGGTTTCCTCTGCTTACCCTGCTGTGTGCGGGATACAGCGTGAAGCTAATTTAATTTTATGATGACGATACAGGTGTATTAGGGTCGATTATCATATAATGACAGTAGTTAGTAGCCCTTAGGGCCTGTTTACACGGAATATTTTTAAGATGAGATAAATAGATACCGGAGTGAATACACTAGATATTCTCTATATCGTGTATTGTTCGGAAGGGTTAAAGTTAAAGTTTAATTTTTGTTATTGTCAAATTTTAGATTTTTGTATAAAATAGACAGTTAGTCTAATATTGACAAAAAACTACGTAAAGTAGATACATTTTAGCAAAAAAATGTCCACAAATTTTTCTTATCGATTTTATTCATTAAGAGGGCTAGGTCAAGGCTATACGTAACATAATCTCGTAATCTTTATTAAGCGGCAGCGTGATGTGTATACCAAATATTTACTAAGTCCTGGGCTTTCTGTTTGTGTTCAATAAGAGCGTTAGGAGACGCTAGTTGAATTCTTCTCAGGACGTCCCCACACGAGTGAGGGGACAGGGGACAGGAGACATCTGCATAAATAAAGCGGTCACGTTCGAACGCGCGTTTTACTTGGATGTTTAACTCGGACTGCGAGTGTTCTGACGGGCAAGTATAGTAGAGCAAGTAGTTTATGTTTTTTTTTAATATTATTTGTACTAAATTATTATTTTTGTTATGGTTGCGGTTAAACAAGTCTATATTAACGTGAAATGAGTCACGCTAATGTTTATTATTATCAACATATATAAAAAACCAGACAAGCGCGATGCGATGATGATGCCGCGATGCGTATAAAAATTGGATGTCTCGAGCTTGTTCTGAAATTCAAGCTTAGCTTAGCCAGATCCCTCTCATCTGATAGAAAAATACTATTATTTGCGCGAGTAGGCGCAGAAGCAGAAGAAACTGTTATATTCGATTCTGATTTCAATAATTTTTTAGTTAAATATATACTTATTAAATATATATTAAGAGATACTTAAAGGTACTAATAGTTAACATCACATCTGTAAAATAATAAAAATAATTCGTAATTCCATTATGGAATTGTTACTAGAAAAACGTTTCATTAATTAAGTGGATTTTGTAATTATTTATAATTAACCACCGCTTAAAATGGCTGTTTTAGCAATATTTACTGGCTTCCGCTTTTTTCTGATTTTAAATACAAACAACTCTTCTTTCCCAGTAATAAAATTAAAAAAACATAATCTTCAACATAAGAATATACACTGCACTTAATGCTAATTACGTATTACTGTTTGTAAGAAACAAATAAAAAAATCAAAAGAAAAATAATAATGGTGTAGTTATATTAATTTAAATGAAATCTCTTATAGTTACAGTTGTACTTGCTAGTTATTCATTTGAATCAGAACAATAAATCAGCATTTTCAATGTTTGCAGTGGGCGGCGCGTCAATAGGCGGCGATCGTTTATCGCTGTAACGCCCACAACCATAACGTCATTACTTCCCCAAAATAATTATATTTTATTTTCACTATTACGGGAACATTTTTGTGCTTATAGATCGTTATTTTACGGTTTATTTTATTTGGTTGTATTTTTTTTTTATGTTTATGTATGAAAAAAATATTTGTAAAATTTTGTCTTACATATGGTAAATAAATAAATAATATATTAAAACTTTGATTTGACTGTAACTTTACCCTAAACATACATATTTTCATAAATACAAAACCCCTACGTACGCTTAAAAGACGTAAAACTTCCAAAAATTCTAAAGTAACACATATTTTAACTCGCTCAAGTAAAGAAAGCACAACCGCTCATGTCACACGGCCTTTATTTTCCATTTCCAGGGCGGCCAGAGAAACACCACGGCTAATCGTCCGCCCGTTACCCGCCCGCCTTGTAGGGAAGTGACTTGCTACATCGATAACATGGAATTCTTGAAATGAAATGCCAATGTTTTAAACATATAGGTTTATATTGAAATAAAGAATTTACTATTATCATTTTTAGTTTTATACGTTTTCTAAAATTTTTACGTAGCGGGATTTGTGGTCGTAGCGGCTTATAATGAAACAAATTGTAATAACTGTATAAGAATTTCAAAGAGAACGAATAGCTTAGTGGTTTCAAATTTTGTTACGTTCAAATTTTTACATTATTTCTAAAACGTATAACGAATTCACGTTGTTTACGATTGTACAACCATGTGGAAAAAGCATGTCAAATATTGAATTTATGATACAAAGGGACTATGAAATCCTAATGGCACATGCATAGAATATTATTTGCCTAATAAAAAACACTGTTCAAATAGTGTCGATTTTTTTTCATCTTGCAATTTTGTCATAAATTCTGTTTTAGGATTTTTAGTCAATTTGAAGACATTTTATAGACGGTACCTGCAATTTGTGATCACACTGATTTGAAATGAACTGATTTGAATAATTTTTTAAGTCGTCATTAGACTTTAAGTTTTATGAACTATGAAAATTAAGATATTTTTTAATATTAGAATTCTAGAAGTTATTATATTAGAATTCTAAATTGATTGAAATTATCGTTAATAACTCTGCACCAACACTAAACGTCTTGATGTGTCCGGAAAATAACGTGTTCTTTTAGTGGTTTGTCCTACGCTTTGCTACCTGCTTGCTCGAGATCAGTTTACTTAGGTAGGTTTTATACGTACATACTCATATGTTTACGCTTTTAGACACGAACGTAAGGTTTAGATTAGACAATCACAACTTTGGTGTTAGAGACACTTTCTTAGAGTGATTTCACGATTTATAAGATACAAAAATGCTTAAAAATACAATACAAATGTAAATTAAATTTAACAAGAACGTACTTGTTTTCTTTCCTTTTATTTATTATGTATGTATTTTTTTAAATTGATAAAATATTCAATATATCAAAGTTTTAGTTTAATTTACATATTGTAATTGGCTACAAAGAATAAATTTTATAATTATCTATTCTACAGCAAAGATTAAGCCTTATGAAACAACATACATATAGATAACAAAAGTTACTTTCTTAATTAACTTGAGACGCACACTTAAATAAATTATCTCGTCCTCGTACATAATATTGTATAGACGATATACATACATACATACATACTTACATATGTTTTGTATCCTTTGCTTTGTACGTCTTGATTCATATATCTTAGCGACCACGACTTGTAAAGACACCTGCTCCCGCTAAATAATCATTTGTCAGACTGTACGTAAGTTAAAAAGAATGGCTAATATCTGGAGTGGTTTTGAGTTACGTTTCGTTTCATATATTTGTTTTGAATGTAGTTTCTGTTACGTTTATAGATGGTGGCTTGGTGTTGGGATTCCTTGTATTTTTTAAAAGTTACATCACTTATTTTTATTTTATTATATGTGTAATGTGTTTATCAACATTTCTTTTTCTTTTGTTAAATGAAACATATTAATATTTTCACCGATTATCTTTTCGTCGATAAAATAATTAAAAAATATATATTTTTTAATATCCAAGTTATTTTGGATAAGTAATATTGCAGTAAATATATAAGCTGCTAGTATAAAGGAGCTTAATACGAGATTTACTCGAAAATTGATTGAGTTTTTTTTGTGGATAAAATGTGTGGATACATAAAAACTACTATGCTATATATACGATTTTATGGTAAACCGACTACATTCGTGCATAAAATACAAGCATTGATGGCTTGAAAAAGTACTAACAGAAATCTAAATAAACTATTGTAAGTGACTGCGTGCGACTGTACACGCGACAGGCTGTGGGTTCGATTCCTATTCGAAGATATGAAACACTTATCATTTTCATATCCTCGCTCCAGTTACGGGGCAAAGCGCGGCATTGATTTCCGCCACTCAACAGGCACTGCGTCCAGAATTTGGAAAAGTAGAGAATGAAAATGTCTTAATGGGAACGGAATGTCTTAAAAGTAGGTATCGTAATTCGCTTCGTCTACGCTGCTATGCGTATGGATACAACAAGAAGCTAAAAAAAAAGATATACATTTTGGTCAAAAAGCTTCAGAACTAGTCAATGCATACATAAATTTCTTATTGCCCACTACCCAGTCCATTTCGCCATAGAGTACAACAATAAAATAATAATTTCTATATTTGCTACAATGTTCGCACATCGTAAATGATCACAGGTGTTTCACATAGAATTGCTCTAGATGTGAATGTAAGTAAAATGGGAACAGGTTACTAAGCAGCCTGGTTCACATTACAAGATCTTTGTAGTAGATTTCCACGGTATCTGCTTAATTGGATTGTACGAGATTCTACATTAAATGAGATGAATAAAAAAGTAGGTGTGGTGGCTTTTGAAGCTTTAACGTTGTTATATTCTAAAGTTAGATTTGAGGCCAGTCGAGCGCAGAGGCACAGGTGTGTGATTGTAGATGTGATAGGTTGTGGGTTTGTTTCCCATTCGAAGAAATGAAATGCTTCATATTTTGATTTCTTCTCTCTGGTGTCGAGGCAAAGCGCGGTATTGAGTTCCTCCACCACATACCACTCAATGTCTCCAGAATTCGACGAAAAGTGAGGGACGGAAGTGTCTTAATGTCAACGCATTGTCTAACACAAGGTTCCTAATATCTTTTATAGGATTGTCGTATGAAATATACACAGGTCTTATACCAAATGCCAATACGAAAAATATATATTCATCATGTATCTGGCTAGGTATCAGTTGGTCAAGTGTAATGTTATCAAATATTAACGTGTTCATTTCAACAGTACGCTAAGCCGTCGCGTCCGGACGTCACCGCAATCATCTAATTGTGTAATATTACATTCCTAATTTAGTCGTTTTGTACTAATTGTAATAAATTTAATGTATTTCTTATACCTAATGGTATTTATTATTTTAATTTCCTATCTCTGGTAAGAAGAAAGCGCGCAGTTGAGTTTCGTCACTCAACACGCAATGCGCCCAGAATTCGGCGGAAAGTGGTAAACTAATGTGTCTTAACGGGTCTTAGCACAAGTTCCCAGGTTCCCTCTGCCTCTCTTGCTATGCGCGGGTATACAACATAAATCTAAAAAAATTGTGTTGGTAATTTTTATGTTGTAAGTTCGATTTCCCTTTAAATTATTCACTTTTCCCGCCGCAGTCAAACGAAACGCGGCGTTAAGTTCCGCAACTCAAATAATGTATGAAATTTTTAGCTCTATATTTCAATGAGAACGGATAATGGTCATAAAGTAAGAAAAATATAAACTGCAGTATTATTTGTCTACATTGTACATTTTATAGAAGCATTGTAAGAAAATTAAATCTGTCGTGATCGATATGCCGTAAAGGTATTATTCGATGTTTTCGATAGCTCTTGGTCTCTTTCATGTCAGAAAGGTTCTTCAATGCCGGACAAGTCTTTGTTTCACCTTGTGCCTTTGTTAATGACAGGTATAAAAGACGAGGAAGTCTTGTAATGTTCGAAATAAAGTTTTGGTACAAAATATTTATATTCTATATCTATTGAATGTCATCTATTTCATCATCACCATTTATTTCCATTATGTTTATGTGGTTGTATTAAAAAAAATGTATTTTATATTTCTTTTTTTATTTATTTTTTAACTTTGACAAAATGCCTCATTTTTGACTAATGGTTAACTTAATAACAATCATATTCACTCAGCCGTATTATGTTAAACATAAGGGATAGGTACTTGTTGAAAAAAAATAAAAGAATAAATACAACACAAATTATTACTTATTATTAATTAACGTTAATCATCATTAAAAAAATGCATAAGCGAATCCCAAATTCTTATAACCCACAAATAATATTGACAGATAAATATTCTACAAAATTTCTTAGCTAAGCCTATCCTATTATTCCTTATGAAAAAATCACGCACAAACACGAAGACACACCTCTGAAGTGGTAAAGTAAACAAAAGAACAATTTTCTTGGTCTCCACTAAATCGCGAGATGAGACCTCGGCACACGTTCCACCCGCAACAGGTCGCCGATTTATCCGGAGGGTGCCAACTAATGGAAAAAATGTCGTGCCACGATTTTTTAAGATATTGAATAGATGAGTTATGAAGTTGATGGAAGACGATCGTTAGTTAAAGCGGAAATTTGTCACCTCATTGATTCTGTATTAGACACTTAGCGGATTGTACGTCGGTTTCTTATGTTTTTTTTTTATAATGCTAAGAAATGTGTTGATGTTAATGAATGTCATGAACGTGGTATGAGTTTAGGAAATATTTTTATATTTATAATGTTGTTTTTATTATAATTAAAAAGTATTATTTTAAAAAATCCTACATCCAACATAAAAAGAGATATTTGATGTTAATATGATAGCAGATTTATGTATCCTTTGAGTTTGGTTCTAACTCTTCACAACAAGTTAGTGAATTTCGTGCTTCGAGAAAAATAAGGGCAATTTAGTCCTCCCCGTCCTACACTTCGTACTCAAGTTAGATTTTACTACTATATTTTGCGGCAAATCTCATTTTGATTTAGCCATTTATTAGAAAAATGAAGCGACCGAAATTATCAATACTTTATTTATGAAATAATGAAATAATTCAATCCACTTAACAAACATCAATTGATAATAAGTTAGCCTGTACTGTAAAATTTATTATTAATGAACGTTATTGGGTTTATAATTTATAAACAATTTAGAATAATTTTATACTGATACAAAACAGAATTCAAACCTAATCTATATATATAAAAGGACTTGTGCTGACTGACTGAGGTAAGACGCACGCAGAGCCGTAACCGCTGATGGTAGAAACGTGAAATTTGGGCATATGTTTATTTTTATATTCTGGACATCCACTAAGAAAGGATTTTGAAAAATTTCAACCCT
>JAATLQ010013245.1:68294-78517 GCA_013421005.1 Heliconius erato x Heliconius himera | reverse complement strand
GGGGTTGAAAGTTTATATGGATTTTTTTTTAAATCGGCACCAATTTTTATAAAATTTGAAACTCGGACTCTTAAAATCATTTCATTGAACACATGTTTCATGGTTTTTTAGAATTCACCCCCTAAGGGTGCAAATAAGGGGTTGAAAGTTTGTATGGAAAAATCTTTAAATCACCACCGATTTTTATAAAAAAAATAATTCAGACTGTTAAAAATATTTTATTCACCCCTAAGTGTCCAAATAAGCGAGCGAAGCCGCGCGCGCCCACTAGTAAGATATAAAAAGCAATTAATATTTCAGGTTTAAAACAAATTAACAAAACTTAACAAATAACATAATGTACATAGTAATTATTGCAATCAATTAACATTACAGCAATGCTTCCAACTGAATAACAAATGATGAAATTAAATTCAAAAATGGTATATTTGCGTGAGGGGATGGAGCTAATAACAATATAGACCATTAAACACAATAAGCATTATTAATCGGCTTAAAGCTATGTATTAAATTACATAATAGTCTCATATAGTACATATTCGAATATCGTTACTTGTCGTACATGCGCCGTTAGTACATACTCGTTGAATGGGGATTGTAATCAATCGGACGGACAATAGCAGTTGCAGGTGAATAGTATACAATGTGGAGAGACAATGACGTCACGAATGTTGCGTTTCTCTAATATGGAATCAGGGAACGCTCACATAAGACGTATGAATGTTAATGGTGCCAACGGACGGAACGGCGTAAACGGAATTGCTTAATCTGAGCTTCCTTTGCGTATTGCGGTTGAAGTAAAATATTTTTTAAGGTAATCTACAAAAAGTGGCATATCGCATAGATAAATATTACCTATACCGTTATGGTAACATTAATAGCAAACATTTTTTCATATTAACATTGTATGTAAACTTTAATTGAGTTCGTAAATGAAATAAAAAACTATAGAAATATGAATATTATAGTTCCAACCACGAAGAAATAAATAACAAGTTTTATATTACAATAAGTTTTAAACAATATTTTTATCTGTAAATTTTATTTACTACTTCTATATTTCGTCATATAACAATAATATAAAACGGTCCATTTCATAATTTTATACTTAAATCTTGGTCCATTATGATAATTAATTAATTGAGATTGATACTTACGTAATGCACACTGGCCCATACGTGTAAATAATAGTCATATGAAACGGATGGAAAATATTGAATAAAATACGAAATATGGTGGAGAATAATACATTACAAAGTAAATATTATACCGTTCGTAAAAAATACTAAAGTATACGTTTATTTTACCAGATTTTTCATCAATATTAAACTGATTCTTAGACACACGCACACATACCAGACGGTGTGTAAAGACTGTATACGTGACGGTTGTAGGTTTGATTCCCACTTAAAGATATGAATTCTTGTCATTTGGAGGAAAAAAGGCCTTTTCTCGATAATAAAGACTTATTGAGTTCCTACACTCAACTCTCCTTAAAGTGAGGAAAGTTGTGTCTTAACATACGAATCATTCTGACTACATTGCTGTATGCGTGAAGACGTGAACTAAAATTATCACTTAAAATAGTCTATGCAAAAATATAACAATACTTTCATAATAAAAAGTTAAATATTTACAATTAAAATAAATACCATACTCATCCAATACCTTGATTGATTTGTTTATTTCGCGTTGCTTTGATCTAATCCACTGGTGATTACCATACATCGTAATTAGAGCGAATCGCTTTGCCTAACCTTCCTAATAGCTTATTGTGGTTTCATTTCTGTTAGCCGTCTGTATCTAGTTTCAATTACCTTATCGCATAATTAAGTGCGTTGATTAGCTTTGTAAGCCCCAGTCGAATGTCATCGTTATATTATTGTAATACAAATGTAAGTGACTATATTTTCATTTTGTCATGTTATATTTTGTGATGTATTTGAAATATATTTTTGGTTATATACTTGTTATACTGAAATTAGATCGTCAATAGAGCGTTATCGCTCCCTTGTCATAGAATTTTGTCTAAATAAACCCAAGAATCACTCCAAATATTTATTTTGTTAAAAAATAAAAGTATAAATACTTATTTAGAAAACGTATAAAAATTTGAACGTAGCGGGATTCGAACCCGCGCCTCCTGGAAACCGACCAGGTGAACGTATGGCTTAGTGGTCAGAGTGCCTGGTCGGTTTCCAGGAGGTTCAAATCCCGCTACGTTCAAATTTTTATACGTTTTCTAAATAAGTATTTTTCTTTCCAAAGTGTGGAAAAACTTTAAAAATATTTCAAAAATATAAAAGTATAAATTTGGTTAATTTCCAGTCAACGTGCAATAGGTACCTCCAGAATTCGGTGGAAAGTTGGGAACGGAGTTTCTTTCCCTCTGCCTACCGTACTGTATGCGGGAAACAGCGTGAAGCTAATTAAGTTTTTTTAATTATTCTAGTTTTATTAATAAACGTCCCTAAAAAAATGTTATGTAGCCCAAAAGCTGTGTGTGTAATTTTTAGGGCAAACCTCCTATAATATAAAATGACAATCAATAAAATTTTACAAACCCCATCTTCTAAATTAGTAACATTAAATTATCTATTTGTATATATTTTTTAAATAATATTAGTATATATATCTAAACTCATATATGTATGGCTTTAAAACAAATATATCTTGAAGTTTACTTAGGTAAGAAAAATATTTATTCAGTAAACAGTAAAAAAAATTTACGTAGCGGGATTTTAACCCGCTCCTCTTTGGCCGATAATATTGGACGGTTTCCAAAAGAGGCGGGCTCAAATTCCGCTACGGTAAATTTTTTATCCTTTTCCTAAATAATTATTTACCTTGAAGTTATTATTTAAATAACTGAATAGCTGAAAATGTGTTAAGATTATTACATTTCAGTTTCTCCGACAGACTAGAAACAAAGTACAAAGCAAACGTTATAATCAAAAGTAAAATAACGAGAACATCCTATTTCAAACTTACTTTATTATAATAAGTTTATTATTACATTTGTACATAATAAAATAACGACGTATTTACAGTTTAAAAACACTTTAACTTATAAAATTAATCACGTCATTATTTGCACTAAGGGGCCGTTCAAGTATTACGTAAGCACTGTAGGGGGGCGGGGGGGTCTTGGGTTTGCTTATTTTTGACGTTTTCAATGAAATACTTGTAAGAGGATTGCTTATTTTTGATGACATAGGGGAGGGGGGGGGTCAATAATTGCAAAAAAACTGCTTACGTAATACTTGAACGGCCCCTAAATGAGTGAGTGATGTACTGAAATATTTCAGTTATTAGAAACTCTGTAAACCTAACTTGGTTTTATATTAAGGAATAGTAAACTAAATAAACAAAAGTGTTCGTCGGGTCCCTGCAACGTCGGAACTCTAGTGGTGTATACAGAGAATGGGATGATTGATCTGACGTATTGAGTCTTGGATGGAAACGAAACTTAATAAAAACACGTCAGGTGGGTATTGCACCAGCACTACCACGACCAATAGAAAGAGTAATATCAGGGAACCCACGATATAATTTTTGAAAACTTCTAAGAATCTATAAAAAGTGCTCAATAGCTTTTATTTTATATAGTTATATATGAAGGTGATGTAATAAATCAAACATCTCGAGGCTTTTACAGAACTTATATTTCTTCCAGAGTTAAATACTGTTAAGTTTGTACAATGTCTATGTTAAATACTAATACAATATATCATTCCAGAGATTCTCTTTATTCTTCCGCTCCAAGTCTAAAAGTATATCTAATTATTATAAAATATTATTATATAGTTATTATAATTTTCCGACTACATAAAGCGTCATTTTTATTAATGTTCTCTCGTGACAGTTCTATTTTATTTCTTTTAAAAACATCTTTTTATTCAACAAAGAGGTTGATTTACATTTTTATAATAAATTATTGTGAATATTAAAACTAATTAATATAAAATCATTACATTATCTATCTATCTATATAAGCAAACTTAGTTAAAATTTCTCCAATACCTATTAGGTAGTATATTGGACAAATGACGCCTCCCGTAAATACCGACAAAAACTATAACAGAGATGAGCAAGTGTTGTGTTCCCATAAAATAAAATTCGTGGTCCTCTATACCTGGGGCGCGCCTACAAACAATGTTAGCGAAAATTCAATCTCGCAAAATAGAAAATATTTTTACGGTCAATGAATATGAAAATGTGGATATGGCGAGGTATTACAATGGCGTTACGTTATCTTAACACTAAACTTTAGTATTCGCTCTCGTTACTCTGTATGTCGTATGTACTCAGATATATATACAGACATACGTAGCTACAGTGAAATCACCTGGGGCTTATTTTTCATAGAACATTGTTGTAGTTTAATATAATTTAACGACTTTTGTAGGCTATTGTATAATTTGAGTCGTATTATAAAATCTTACATTACGTTACAGAACAAAGGATATTTTGCTTTTTAAGAAATAGCAATGTGAACTTCATTTATTTTTCAGCGAATCCCTTTCACAAAAAAAATGTTTATTATTAATTTGTACGAAATACGAAAAAATAGAAGTGTTTTTAGAAGCTTGAAATATTTTAATGAATTTGTAATCAGGCACCGCTACTTCTTGAGTATTGTATAACTTTTCACGTCAATACTAAACGTATTATATTGACTTTGGAAAATGAGAAGCGAGACAAAGAAATAAGTTTAGTTAGAATCTCATTTGATCTGAACGTAAGAGGCTCAACAGTTAATTATTGAAGATACCACATGTTCCATCGTTCGATCCAGCCATTGGGCTATTGTTGCGTAGTTCTCAGAGGTTCTTGGAAGAAAATTTAAAATCAATTCCTGCGCTTTCTTGAGAAAGCAATCCTCTCACACAATGCTCCCTCTACAATGGCACCGGTAATAGCAATGACGGGTATCACTACACCGCGTTTAGAGCTCTCATGAAAGGGATTACTATATTTACCTAGGAGATATAAAATTTACGTGACAATTGTTCGCTGTAGAATACGTGATATTTCAATATGTATTATTCTATTTAGGTATGTGTATGCGTTTTGTAAACTATCACAAACATCTTGTACTCGAATTGTATAACAATTTCAAATAAATTCTTAGTATTTATTTATAAAACATATAATATAATATTAAAGTATTCTAAAAAAACGTGGAAAGAAGACGAAGTGACAGTTCATATCCATAGTAAACATTGATAAGATTTTTATAGTAAATTAGTCGAACTGTCTGTGCTTTTCACAACGTTGGCTTACCATATATTTATATTATATAAAGAATAATACAAAACTTTCTATATAAATAATTTAATACATCAACATAATGCTTTTACCGTAATATACTCCTATGCATTTTTAGACACACTCTTTCTTTGTGTCGTAATGGAAACCTTTGATTTAACGTAGAACAGACCGCGCACTAATTGCTTAATGGGACTTCTTTCATAAAATGTTTCAAACATATACGTAATTCAGTTTGAAAATAAAATTTTAAAACCAACTGTGATTTGAAATTAAATTAGCAAACGAATTTAACAATACAGGAGCATTATCATGTACATATTTAAGTATACCGTATACAGCAACTTCAGTACAAAACAGCAAAAGTACTAATTACTTTGCTGTATTTGTTTAAGCCAACACGTCACGCTTGTCTGTCTCTTAAAGGATTTAACGAGGGTAAATATTTTAAATTGATACTGCCGCTGAGTTTTCGTCACGGATCATTTCAGTCCCCGACCGGTATTGTATCTTAATGATATTAAAACCCAAACCTATGGAATGGATAAGCGCAATATTATACAGTATTACTTTTCCTTTAAAGGAAGACAGAGTTTTTTTCACATAAAAAACGCTCCGTCGAACCCTTTTCATGGTATTGAATTAGAGAAGTCTTAATTCTTTAATAAAACTCAGCTACGCTTCGTCTGCTTAATTCTCTTAGTCAATGTTAGGAAGTAAAAACATTTTTTTTGTCTTCTTAATTTTACCGGATACAATTAATACTTATTTGGATTGGAGTGCTTTTTGCTGTTTGAGCTGTTTCTCATTCCCCTCCTTGTAATTTAGGAGCAAAATAGAAAAATACCATTTTATAAATTAAATAATGTCGCCGACATTCATCGTAAAGTAGTTCAATTTATACGATATGTGACTAAGTCCATTGGCTGTTAGTTCATACTAGCCAGTGCAAAGTTTCTATCAAAGATCTTTTTTTTTTTAGATCAAAGAGGTGCAAGATTATTCGATTCCCGAATTGGGACGGGAAGTGGAGAACGGAATATCATCTTGCCGTATTCGGCAGCATAATGATGAAAAAAAAAACATCTACTTGTCTGGTCGGATACTTATGAGGGCAATGGCACTCCAACGATGTTATTCCCCATATAGGTGACCCCAACGTGATTTGAACACGCAACCTGCTGATGTGGAGTCGGATACTATTGTCCACACTGACATTTAAAAAAGCAAAAAGCTAGCGATTGGCTTACTAGGTTCTAGAATATGGTATAGTCAATATAGGTAAGCCCTCCAGCTAGAGACCAAGATTTAGCGTCAAAGTCATAAACATGCATGTGGCTGGCATACGTATACACTAAGCTCCTAGGCTGCTATCCACTACTACGGAGAATATTGTTCTTCAATAATAAAACAAACACATCGGTATCATCTTTAAACTTGTTAAAATTTTATTCGAATTATAATAAATAAATTTAATATCATATCTAAAAATAACTCATATTTGTTGTAAACTAAAGTTTGTCAATTTTATTCGCCGCGTATCCGAATCCTATATTTAGGGTATTCCCCGTTGACTTACGAAAGTAAATTAAATATAATATTAACTTTAGAATCGCAATGTTACTGAAACCTACTAGTATTAAATCGCAATAGCATTTCGTAATCGTCGAACTCTTTAAACATTCCCAAATATCTACATAGCTAAGGGGTTCAAACGAAGCGAAGCGTAGACTCCGGGCTGCGGGAGCGTGAAGCCGTAACCGAATTACGGATATATGGGATATTGAAGAGACTTGTTTTATTAAAAAAATGGTGATTTTTCATTGCAAAATATCCATTTGGAGCTAGTGGTCTAATACATATAATAATATGAATATTATTTATATTATTAATAAAAGATTTATATGAAATACAGGCGTCAGTTTCCATTCCATTTAATCTGATTGCCACTGTGCTAACACTATGTAATACATGTGTAATTTATGCTAAAGATTTTTGCTTAATAAGTAAAAAAATGAAAGATATTTGGTAATTTTTATTGTATGCATTACGCTTTCTTATTACGTATGGCTGTATGTGAAATTCTTTTTTAGCTGTTGATATTGCTAAAGTATGTAAAATAATAATTAAAAGAAGTTCTGGCGAAAATTATTAATAAAAAACGTAAAACATCTATCGTTTTAACGTAAAAAATTGACTCATCCAGCAAAATTAAATAACGTTCACCGAAGATTTGTTACAAATCAAACCTTAAAAAGTTTCCGAAGATTCCCGATAAAACGACCGACTGGAATAACTTTCAGCCTGTACTTATTTGTATTTTGTTTCAGTAACAACGGCGGTTTTCTTTGAATACGTTTCTATTGCTGATAAATATTTTAGCATATGTTTGAGCATTCTATATATTTAAGATACTTTTTCATAAAAATATTACAATAATCTGTCATTAATGAGACCAGTCGTGGCGCAGTGGCACTAAGTGTGACTGCAATACCGACTGGTTGTGGGTGGGAATCGAACCCACTCGAGGAGATGAACTTTTACTTAAATTTATATCTCCATTTCTTCGCTCTGGTGTCGAGGTAAAGCGCGGCGTTGAGTTCTGCCACTCAACACGCAATGCCTCCAGAATTCGGCAGAAATTGGGGAACGGAGTGTCTAACACTAGGTTCCCTCTGCCTACCCTGCTGTGTGCGGGATACAGCGTGAAGCTGATTTTATTTTTATTTATCATTATTGATATTAAAAACTTTATCACATACATATATCGTTTTTCACGTCAATAATAATTAAAAACCTGTATTTAAGTTGCCAAGAGTGTACACTCTGTAAAAAAAAGTTTTATTTAAGTATATGTCTAGCTTGGAGGGAGAAAGTAATAAAATTTGTAACTGTGAAACGATACGCTCGCTTAACCACTACGACTTTGGCACTCGGTACGTAGTATAATGAAAAGATTTTCTTTAATATATTTTAAGGGGTTATTATATTATGTTGTACTTTGAACTTTGATTTAAATTTTGGTATATAAACACATTCTGTAAAAAAATATATAACTTTAATATAATATTTTAGTTTTTCATTCAATCCATTTTTATATAGGTGTTTTATGTATCTGATATTTTGATTGCAACAATTCAACAATGTATAAACGCAGATTATTTCTGTTTAACAATAAATGTATTATATAGCCATCTTCTTCATTTTTTTTATCTATAGAAGTCAAATATATATTTTTTATAAAAAACTACGTTAAAAACAACCGACTTCAATAATTAAAAGCATAAAGTAACCTTAATGAAATGATGTAATTTAATGTACTTCATATGCAAATTTAACTACCTTTATTATTAATACATGTGCTACCTACTGGTATGTTTGAAGTCGGTGCCAAGACCTAAACCAAATAAAATTTAATTTTGTATACAGCGTTAGTAGTGCAACTGAAACTGCTTATCATTTTTGCCATTTAATTTTTGTAAATTTTGTTAATGGCTTGGTTTAAAGTTTCATTTAAATTTGTTCAGTAGTGAAGAAATCAAATTAAATCAGCTTCACGCTGAATCCTACATACAGCAGGCTAGGCAGAGGAATCCTAATGTTAAGCTCCGTTCCCCGCTTTCCGCCGAATTTTTCGAAGCATTGCTTGTTGAGTAGCGGAATTCAACGCCAAGCTTTTGCTTTGGTGAAAAAATAATTCATTACCTAGAGTGAAGGAAGAACCCACAGCCGTCGCGTTACAGTCACACCCTTTTGGCTCCTGCGCCACGACAGCCTCAGAAATCTTTGCGGGTTAGTGGAATAAACATACATCCTTACAAATGATTACAGTTATAACTTGAGTAGGATACTATCAGGATATACGTTATGATATTCTATTAGGTACACGCTAGAGGATAAACAACAATATTTAAAATATAAAACAATTTTATCTACTCATTCTACAATTTTTATATTTAAGCGCATTAGTTACTGTTCTTTTCGTAATACCAAAATATTTGATTTCTTTTCTACTATCCAAGTAAAATGACATTTAACAGCATAGATAAAAGCAAACTGAAAAGTAACAGGTTAACAGCGCCACGTAGGCCGTAGCGTGTAAGAACTTGGCCGCTCGCCAGCAAATGTTGTTAACGTCTCGGTACTCGTAGCCTGTTGCATGCACTTGGAAAACTTTACCTTTGTCTCATAGAATTGATATTTTTATATGAAACTTTAACTTTAAAGTTATATTTCTTTCATAAATCCACCAGTTATCATGCAAAAGTTGTGATAAAACTCGAAAGTTATAGCAGAGCTTGGTAGGCCGTTGCGTGTAAGTACTTGGCGGCGCGCCATAAAGACTGTCAACGTAATGTTTTGGCACTGGCTAACCAACTGTTGCATGTTGTAAAAAGATACGCTTTTTTGTTTCTTTATATTAGGTACGTTAACTTGAACACTGAATCTTGTTATAATTTATTAATAAATATATAATATATTAACATGTCTTTTAGACGAAATGTTCTTTTCTTTTAGAAAATGTATAAAATTTTGAACGTAGCTAGATTTGAATCCGCGCTTATTTGAGACCGTCGAAACGACGACAACTTATTTATGTTGTTAGCAATCATTTACTTTCACTCTTATAGTACAATTTGTTACCTTAGTTACTGTGAACTTGTTTTAAATATAATAATTATCCAACAACAAGTATCTCGAAAACTTTAGCTATATATATATATATGTATGTATGTATGTATGTATGTATGTATGTATGTATGTATGTATGTATGTATGTATGTATGTATGTATGTATGTATATATGTATGTATGTATGTATGTATGTATGTATGTATGTATGTATGTATGTATGTATGTATATATATCAAAAAGTCGAATGTGTTAATATTGCGCTGTACACTACATATTGGAGGTGGATTATCGGAAAATGGACGGATTATAATGCTTTG
>JAATLQ010013245.1:11771-61660 GCA_013421005.1 Heliconius erato x Heliconius himera | reverse complement strand
CCGGTACAAAGGTACAGAGTTTCGTTCTATTATTGGAAAGGGGTGATCAAAGCCGAACGATACGTTTTCATATACAGAACCTTTTCTATTTCTGTTTGTACAGGTGTTTTTTGAGTTCCCATTCTGAGTGCAATGTAAAGTTATTACGTTGCTATATTGCCGTTCACTGTTTCAGTCGCCGTGAAAATGCTTTAATAAATCCCATTCGGATGTATCGATGTTTGTTGTGTGTTGTTGTTGTTAACTACATTTATTACTCGTGTCTTATATATATATCTTTTTTTTTAAATATATGTTTATTTTCAGGATATAGATAAAGTATATTGTCGCATTTCAATCAAGGTTGACAATTAATAAAATTAATTAGTGGAAAACGTCATTAACGTCATATATATATATATATATATATATATATATATATATATATATATATATATATATATATATATGTAGAAAAATATCATAGTTAAAATGCTTCTATGCCGAATCTGTACAATGTTATATGACAGGAAATAGATTAACAACCCTATCAATGCTCGATTTTCAATGAAACCGAGGCATACCAGTAAATTGTCAGGAATCATATTCCACGATGGACGAACGAAATCTGACTACAGGCGATACAACGTATTAATTTACAACGTACTTAGATTTGTATTGGAAATATTGTAATATATTGGTTAATGCTAGTTATTTGAATTTTCTTATAAATGTATATGTATATTTTTTGACAACAACTCTAAATAAAGGAATAAAATGCCTACAAACATTATGTCAATTAGGAAAAATAGACTTAAGTTAAAACAAAGTTTTATATATTTTCATAATTTTTACAAAAGTTTTCTAAAGTTTTATTTCATAACTGACATAACTTCTTTCACGTTACCCACGAAACATTATATAGTGATTATGTCTAACTAAAAAAAAAACATAATGGGTGCGTTCAGACAATTTCTTTTTCTTAAAACTACTATAGTCAACCGACATTCTTTGTTCACAAAATAGCCTACAGCATAAATAACTGAAGGCTATATTAACTATATAAATTAACTCACTTTTCATATTTTGGGATATAATCAAAATAAAATGTTATTCGTTTACTACAAAATATATCAATTTTGAAATACAAACATTCAACATCTTTACATAAAACATTCTTTTATAAATTTAAAGACTGTTGTGAAACCCGCATCTGATTTCTATACTCTCATATCAGTGAAATGCATAAGAGATACATAAAGGGTATTGGAGAGTAGGCCACTGTCAATATAAGCAGAACACACCCTCGAGCAGTGATGTGGTTCAAACACACAGGATAGAGCGTTAGCGTAAATTCAATAAAAAAAGATGAAATACTCGTCTGTATCGAAACAAGAGAAACGAGAATGAGAAATTTAAAAACATTAGTCTGTTTTTAAAAATTGATTGTTATGTATTCGGGCTAAAAGCTTTGTAACGGATTTGAGAAAATAAAACGTTAATTGCTTTGTATCCCATAGGTATTATAAAATGTTTATAAGTGTACGGTAATAAAGTATAACTCGTACGTATTTTGTATATATTTTTTATTTTATATATTTTTTTTTATGTTAATTTCATTATTTATATCTATATAATATGTATGCACACATATACCAGAAAAAAACAAAGTGAGAATTGCTTGTGCCATTTTTCATAATAATTGTTTCTAAAATAAAAGACGTTCACAAAGCCATCCATCATATCGGCAGTTTCCAAAAACAATACTAAAGAATATCTAAATAAAGCTAAACTCTACAAAGTTACCACTCAATAACGTTAAAAATGAGCTCTCGAATAGCAACAAAATTGTTTTTCCGCTCAACATCGGCCCGATACATCGCCAAAATGAAAAGTTTCCCCATCAGCCACTGACACATCGATTGGCGTTTACATCTTTGTAAAAGAAATTGCTATAGATCATGCAAAGGAACTTGGACCTTAAGCCTTAAGAGCATCTATATTCTGTAAACCGCATTTTTGTTCCCCCTGAGCCGATGTTTTCGAACTGCCATCCCTCTATTGGTGAGCGATCCATCATTTATGGAGGTGAGTTACAAAGATATACGATATGGTCTCGCCAAGCATCGTGCTTGTCTAAGCTGCCAAAGCAAGCTTGTGTATTGCGAGTGTATCAATTTGAATAGATTCTGATGATATTGAGCCGTGAGAGGAGTAATGGCCGAACCGGATGGCTATGTACATACATACAGAATGGGAGTAATTGCTTTCATTGACATGCCGAACCCCCAAGCTGCGCGGAGAATGCTTCAATAATTAATCGGACATAACCGTTGATAGAAATCAGTTTACAGTTGATACTCCGTAGGATGCAATATTGCCTCACAACTGCTAGAACTACGTGGCGTACTTACTCGTAAATAGCGAACTAAAGGTTTTTATATAAATATTTATTATTTTTGTGAAAAATTGGTTTTAGCATTGTTTTACTCAAAATTTATTTGCATTTTTTTAAATCTACCGAAATAGATAAATTGTTGCAGTTTACGTTCTGTAAAACACTAAATATACAAAGTAACATTTCAAAATGCATCCTGCGAGATTATTTTATGCCCTATTCGAATTTTACAGTCTATAAGTAATAAAAGTACGTTATGAATTACTAAAACTTTGGCCATTTGGCAAATTAAGCGTGGCGATTTTTACTTAAGTACCACCCACTAGATGCTTTTCACTATTTTAGAGCAAAACGTATTATAATATAACAAATAAAGTAAATTTTTTATTATTTATTTAAATAATAATTGTATATGTAAATCAGGATTTTACATTTTACCAGCTAATATGAATATATAGGTATTTTTAAAGGCCTAAAAATCATGAATATACAAATTCTAGGTACAAATGATTATTTCGACCCAATATTTAGTTCAATATTTAGTACTTTGTTATTTTGTCAAACTTTAAAGTTTTACATAATCATCCAAAAATTTATATTGTATGTAATGTCATACTTTTATTATAGTTTATTATATACAAAGCTGGCTTACATAGTGTTTCGTGTAGACTCGATACTCGTATTTAACTCTCCTTAAGGATCGAGTCTGTTATCCTCCAGAGACTTGGTTACGTTGAGTCTGGTTACGTTCTGGTCTCGTCTAACTATAAATGAACTTTGAAGACACCTCGTCGGCTAATATTCGCTAAACGCCGTAAGCCTTTAGAAGAACACGTGATTGCACTAGTTAGTGAATTTACTTATTAGGAACAGCATTTCATATTATTTATTTACTTATACTTGAAATCGTCGTGTCGCAGAAACGCGACGTCTGTGGTAGATTTCTACTCGGAGAAATGAATTATTTAATATTTTTTATTTTCTCCCTCTGGTGGCAGCGTTGAGTTACGCCACTCAACACGCAATGTCTCGAACTTTACACTGAGCGTCTTAATACTAGGTTTCTTCTGCCTACCCTGTGATATACGGGATACAGCGTGAAGCTAAACTATAAATATACTTACACGGATCCCAAATATAAAGTAATACATAAAGGGACCTCAATATAACATCTCTTGAATTTAAAAACTGCAAGTGTAATAATTATAATTGTTTCTTTTTTATTTTAATACCTAAGATAAGAGTAATTAATATTTTACTTTATTAATACGTAAAATTTTAGATGTGTACTTTCAATATAAATAAATTTTTAGATTTACGTACCTCTATTTCTTACATCAAACTAAATCTTTAATTTTGCCGCGGAGTTAAACGCAACGTTGTCATAAGGTTGCGCACTCTGCGCACTGCGTTGACATTTTTGCATGCAGTTATTTTTGCTTTTTCTTAGGTTAATAAAATGAAACTTGTTTCAAATTGCCTAGAAATTTCGTTATTATTGGTCGGAAAAGAGATATTAGGAAATTTTATATAAAAATACGCTTATATATTATATTTAATTAATGTATGAAATATATGAAACAAATGTTTTGAGTTAGCAAAGTTTATTCTTTATATTTCACTTTTTTTATTGTTGACAACCAAATTAAGTCGTCATACAGAGAAATCTTTATAATTTAAGAAGCTTATTCTATTAAAGATCTCTTCGAGGCCGCAATATAACTTTTTAAATTAATCCATGACGAAAACATTCCCAGGGCAAACGTAAATTGGGTTATTATTATAAAGAAAAAATACAATACAAAGTGATTCAGTATTGTATTTTATGGAAAAAGTTACAGGAAATCTTGAGAGTTTTTAGCATAATCCCTTCTAATAGAAATATCTATAGGTAGGTATAAAGAAATAAAAGTTTTGTTTGATAATTCTAAAATATTCACATCCGGTTAATTTTTAAAAATGCACTATATCAAGAAATGTATTACAATAATATAAAAAAAAAATTGAATTTCAGTTGTATAAAATGATAAGTAACAAAAAAATGTTAGCTTACTTTTACGTTTTGCGAAATAGCTACGAGCTATAAAAGATTTTAGAAACGCGTGTCGAGGATCACCATTCAATATGCATCGTCCATAACAAAATTTAAGTGAGTGCGAAGCTTCCATTTATATAATAGAGATTTACACAGTATGTTGTGTTTCTGAATACGTTATTGTTTTGCTTGCCCATACATATTTTGTATGATAATCATAGCTTAAAAAAAGCTTCACGCTCTATCACGCATAGGTAGATATTTGCAATATGTGTAAAAAAAAACTTCACGCTCTATCCCGCATGAAGCAGGCTAAGCAGAGGGAACCTGGTGTTGTGACAGTTCGTTCCAAAATTATAATATATTCATAATAATGTTTATATTTTAGTAAACATGTAAGTTACAGAAGTTCAAAGAGACAAACGCAGACCTCAAGAGCAAGTGAAACTAATCTGTAGCGCATTCAGTTTTCCTATCACGTTAATTAAGTAAACACATATTGCACTTAGTAATTACGGAAAGTTATTACGACAATAAACGGGAGTCGGGCGGCTTGAGCTGACTTACAATGGGACTTACGGTCCGTCTGTTTACACTAACTTACAACTTACCACGCAACTCGCCATGCAACTGCACTGATTGCAACTTAATCGCCAACTTGCTTAGAACAAGTTTGATTCTTAAGAAATTCTGCAAACTAATAGCAGTTCAGATAGAGGAAAATATATCTCTGTTGGAGAAACTCCGCTTCTTAGCTTTAACTTTATCAACTTGGTATAATGAGCCATTTTTCATGTTTGCGTTTTAAAGAATATTTTTGTTGTTAATTAATTATGTTCACTTTTACAGGTCATTTCATTTTCTTCATAAATTTGTACTAATTTAGTCTCTTTATTACGTTTTTGTATGATACACATACATTTTTCATACATTATGTATTACATACAATACGAGCAAAATCACCTAATTCTAAAATGCCGACTAATTACGAACTTAGCTCTCAAAGGAATAAATAAGCGAAATCACTTAATGAAATTCTTTATTCAATATGAAAAAGTCAAATAAATGTTGCGAAGTTGGAATCATTTAATTAAATATATATAGTTAATTAATTAATATCGACTCTATTCGACATTGGGAGAGCGATAAAATAATTGAAACCGTCAAAATTGTAGATAGCCAGTCGTTACTTGGTTAATTAATTATATATAAGATTAATAATTTATTAAAAATTGTTTTATTTATTTCCGATAAATTTCACATTTGAAATTCGAAAATAAAATGGATTTTTTTTATAAATTACTACCTCTATAAAGTGAAAAAGTGGATGATTTTTTCCTGAAAATTCGATCAGACTGCATTCATGTATGAATAAATTTTTGTACGTGAATAAAAATTCATTTTACAGAAGTAAGATATGATTTGGTCGGTTCAGTTATCGAATCACAAACAACTTTATACATGACAGAGTGGATGGATTACAAATATTTTGTTTACTGTTGTTGTTATATGAATCCTTTTTAAATGTCATGTCATCGGCTTTGTTTTGTCGAGATAAATGCTGATATTTTCTTACTATTTTCGTAATTATACTAAGATTTTCATGAAATTTTCAATTATAATAAATAATTTTTACTTAAATTAATAATAAACGATTGTATATTATTTAAATAATGCATAATTATAATAAACTAGGCTTAAAGTAGTGATGTTTATAATATATCATCGGGACATCTTGATGTATTAATATAATTAGGTTGTTTAAACTTATACTGATTTTCCTATAGAAGCTGACCGCGAGTGTCCCCAGCGAGAACCCTTCCAACTATGTGTGAGCTGCGAAACTAGTATCATTAAGTCACTTACTAAACTCTATTAATTAATTTAATGAATTATAATCTATCGTGTCGTTTAACTATTTACCCCCCGAACCCGCTGAGGTGTCTTACGAACACCGTTAAATATTTAGAGATGTAAAGCGAAATTTTGTATGTCTAAAGTAAATATATATATATATATATTAAAATAATGCAGCATGCATTGGATTTTAATTAAATTTTAAATTGTTTATCATCAACTATGTATATTAAATAATTATAGTCACATTAAGCATTTTAAAAGTTTTGAACATTTTTTAAGGTGTTAAATAATTATTTTAAAAGTTTCCTAAATAACCCTAATAGCATTACGTGGAGTCAATATGACTCCTCATTTCTATTCAATTGTGCTATTTAATATTATAATAAAGTTTGTTATATTATATTTTTGTACTTATTTAAGGTATAAAATAGAACCATCAATTAATTTATATTAGGTACTTTTAGTTTAACTAAAACAAATATAAATTAAAATTCTTTGAAAAAAATAATACATGAAATGAGTATCTTATTATTTGTACTAACATTTTAGCAGTATTATTTTTTATAATATCCATATCCACATTTTTGCTAGCCAGGGATTTTTGTGGTCAGTCAAGGCGCAAAAGCACAAACGTACAACTGTAAACGTAACAGGATGTGGGTTCGTTTCCTACTCAAGGAAATGAAAAATTTTGTATTCCTTACTCTGAAACGACGCAATATGCGGCGTTAGGTTACGCCAGCACGTTATACCTGTAGAATTCAGCAGACAGTGGGGAACGGAGGGTCTTAATATGAATGTAGTGTCTTAATACTAGGTTCCCTCCGCCCATCCTTCTATGTACGGGATACAGTAAAGTGAAGCAAAAGAAAATATTTTGCTGATTCAGTGTTTAACTATTTGCATGTTGTGATAGTGAATAACTTGGCTGTTGTATTCGAAAGAAATTGTATTTAAAATTTCATAGAATAAGGCCATTTATCATTACCATTAGTTGTATTATGAAAGCAATGCGTGTTGATTGGCGGAACTCAAAGCTATGTTTTGCCTCGACACGGCGTAAAAAATAAAAATATTTCATTTCCTGGAATGGGAATCAAACCCACAACCAGTCGTGCTTACAGTCACTTATTATACTCCGCCACGACTAGCCTCAACTTTGTAAAAATGAAAATATTATAAATTTCATATCATCAAATATTTACCGTGGTGAGATGCGAGTGTGTGAGGCTCACTAAAGCGCTTGGACATTTTGCTTAAAATACTGCGAAAGCCTTAAATTTAGCCACGTTCTACTTTTGCATACATCTTTTCCATTGTTTATATTTTACAGTACGTAAATCATAAAACACTGTATTGTGAAATATTACTACATATTGTATGACTTTTTATTTAATTTTGTAACACTCTCATTTCTATTATACCATAATATTTCTATAGAAAGAAATCACCTATCCAATTATTCTTAAAATCTCATCACTTTAGAGTCATAGATCTTTTAAATGTAATCGAAAGATTACAGAACGCTTGTAAGAATATGTTCTGGAATCAATTTAGTATCAGTAGGAAAAAGAGTTACGCAGGCGATTAGATTTGTTTGCATCAATAAATAGCACTTACGAGCTCAGTCGGTAGCCTGTTAATTTATTTACTCCATTCCACAAGCAGATCGTTTGCTTTACGTGCTGCCAACTAAAAATTAAACGAGAAATTATTTATTTCGAAACGAATTATATTGAATCTAAATACTTTAGTGGAAAAAATTAATTGACTTTTCGGTCTGTTCTTTGCTAGGCAGCAGTGTTCGTTACTAATATATTCAATATTGATTTGTATAAGTTATAAAATGTATGTATATAACATGCATGTTATATCACATTTATTATTATTATATTATTCTTAATATTTGAAATAAATGTTGCTGTGGGTACTTCAGGTGAAAAAATTAGTACCAGTTTATCATCAAATTCGATTTAGTAAACATATTTTTTATAATATTTTTAACACAATTTTATCAATCGCTTATCTTGTTTACAAACAATTAAAGCCAGATCAGAAATAAAACATAACAGTATCAGCCTGTCCGTTCGTTCGACGGTCATATTTGTCACGGCGGCGTAGCACCAGATCTCGCGATGCATCCCTGCCTATATATTATTCATAACGTTTTCAACGGGAGCACCGGCCCATACGGAATATTAGAGCGTATCTACCAAGTTGATCCTCGCTTTTTAAATTTATCGTTATCTAAATGGTTTTTGACATTTCTGTTAGATACTATAAATTTTAGAAAATTGCTATGTTTGTATAGAAATCACAAAAAAATGATAAAAAATATCTGTTAAAATCTATTTTTTTCTCAAAAACATATTGAGCGGAGAGCTATATTAGTCTGCCACACCACTCACTTTGCGAATGAGGCCTGCGCAGAGATTCTGCTTCCCATATCCTTTTTTCTTGATCTAATCCTCCCCATATATTCCTACCGCATAATACCCCAGGCCCTTATCATTCAGTGTCTTTAATGTATGTGTTTTGCTCTTTAATCTTCAATCTTTATTATGTTGTTGAAGGACGAAACTTAACGCAGCGCTTTATATACTGGCACGGAGTAACGAAAATAAATGATTTTTTATTTTTTTAATCTGCATCTACATTTTCACTCCAGGTAGAGAAAACTTAGCGTTAAGATATTCTCTGTTCCCCACTTTCCGTCTAATTTTCAATGCATTGCGTGTTGAGTGCATGGCGGAATGCCGCATAAATGAAGATATTAATAAATAATTATTCATTTCTCCGATTGAGGATCAAACCCACAACCTTTGCGTTTACAGTCACGACGGCCTGAAAAAAGTTAAGTATATTTATTCCGCCGAGCCGCTGTCCTATACGACGATCGACGACCACGTCGGTGGTATTGATGTAATATGTATGTAAATATTGTGTGTTGTTGAAGTCCACATAGTTCTAAAGCACAAGGCTTTATAAATATCTCCAATTGACTCTAAATTGTGCTGATTCACCTTTGCTTATTTATAATTTGCGAATAGAGTTTCTAAGTATTTATACACAAGACAAATTCGTTAAACATCTCGTTAACATACCTCAGGTAAACACGAATTAGAACTAAACCTAATTAATTAAACACAAATATACGTATTTTCATATATAGAGATAATACAATGCTCTTCGTTTCTAATAATGGAAATAGATTCAGTACAAGAGAATTAGTATGTCTTTTCATATTATAGTCAACGTTGAAACACAATTTAAAGGTTAAACTGTTCCTCTTAGACACGATGCTTGTACAAAATTAAACAAAGTTATTAAACAATAAGCTTTATTATAAAGTTTCAATGTTAGTTTAGAGTATAAACCTGCTAAATCCGTTTTTTGGTTTCTTGCAATGCACATTTTCATACCATTCGAAAGTGCAAAAATATATAAAATGCACCTTTTTTATTATATATAGTAAGATAGGTTAATAAAAGAAAAATTAAAATTACATTATATTTATAGAATAACAGCTAAGTAAAGTTATTTACATAGCCAAGAGAGCATCTTATTGAAGGAAAAACTTAATTTAAGTTTGATTTGTTTCAGGTTGGCGCAACTATGATGTCCTGTCCTCTGCCTTTGCCGCTACTGCCGGCCCTTCATCCGCAGCCCGCTTTGGCCTCCGATTTTCCAATCCACATTGGAATTAAGGTGAATATTTTATATATGTATATTTTTCTATAAATTAAAGGTATCTTATCTCTCCATCATTTATATAAAGATCACATATAATACCCAAAATATCCTATACCCAAAATAATCTTTATAAAATTAATCCAATACAAACGTTTTTTTTTCTGAAATAGAAAACTTATCTTCTGTTTATAGCCTAAAGTCTTTTTCACAAAAATGAGAAAAAAATATAATTTAATCCGGCCGCCTCCTCGGCGAGTTTTAGACAACTTAAATTGCGAATGTATCCAAGCTAAATAATTTAAAATAAGCGTAGAATATAATAACAATGTATTCGCTCAGGTAAACTCTAAAGAGAATTCATCTTTACATATAAAAAGTGCGTATTATATTGTAAAAACATACGTAGTAACGCTATGTTACTAGTCGTGGCGCAGGGGCACAAAGTGTGACTGTAGACATGACTGCTTGTGGGTTCGATCCTCATTCGAAGAAATGAAATATTTTTTTAAATTTTTCCCTATCTTCGTTCTGGTGTCGAGGCAAAACGTGGCAATGACTCGAAAATTCTGCGGAAAGTAGTGAACGCAGGGTCTTAACACTAGGTTCCCTCTCTACCCTGATGTGTGCGGGGATACAAATGAGCTGATTTTAATAGTAAATAATAGATTATATTGTTACCCAATATAATTTATTAGTTACTATTAAAATCAGCTTCATTTTATATTATTTCTTATTTCTTGCTATGTTATAAATGTGTTGGAACTTAATACTCATTAAAATTATTTACTATAAAAAAGTACAATTGATTGAAATGTTCCGCTGGAAGGATGGCATCACGCTATCAATATTTGAGGTAAACTTTTGTCAAATTACCTTTGAGAGCTAAACCGTCTTAATTTATAAGTAGATATCGATTCAACCGAGTTTAATTAGTTTTCAGCTTTGAAACGTTCGCTTCATTTATTTCATTATTTGTGAACAGCTCTTGGAACCTTTGTTTTCAATTCGAAATTATGGAGATACCTGTAATCGTTCTAATTGTTTGAATTTCAATCTGTGTAATTAGTTTTTGTTATTTATTACATATCTTCTATGTATGATAAAGTGAAAAGGATAATAGGAAAAAAATATTATATTTTTACTGTATAAAATTTAATTCTGTTCATATTGACATCCTCAAACTGCGAGCGTCGTAAAATATTTATTAAATTACAGCTGTGGCAGTCGTTTACAAACGTGGTTTTATTACAAAAACAAGATGAGTGCACGCCGATGCATAAGTTTACTCATTAAAGGCCAATTTCCTCAAACGTCAAGAGAGCAAAATATGAAAAATTTGTTGTTGCAAGTTCGCTCGTTCGAAAGACCAACTTTATGAAGTACTCTCGAATAATGCCTCGAGAGCAGTTTCCCCAAGTTATACTTCTTATTTGAAACCAACGTTTTTACCATTAGACCGTGTGTCAACCTAATTTGCCTGGTCGATTCAATTTTCAGCGGAAGGCCATATTTCAGTAGTCGCGGACGAGATTTCAATTCATACATAATATTTGAATAAATAAATATGCATGAAAGCAATTTATAGAGGCCGCTACGGTCGGCCGGCTGGGCGGCACAATATCGTAGTCTCATTAGTAGCCTGCTACGGCGCTACGGAGCTACGGCTACGAGGCCTTGTAGCAATCGCGCCTTATACACTTTTATGACAATTTTATATACAGTTCGCTCTTTTTTATAATATATACATCATACGCACTAGTATAGATACATTACATGTGTAAAATAAATATAGCTAAACAATATACCATTGTCATAAGTAAATTCTTTTACATAAAAGAGAAACAGGTTTAACAATAAATACTTCAATAATACTAGAAATATGTGAATATTATGTATAAATAACAGAATATTTCTTATTAATAAGCGTTACAAGGTAACTTATGAATTCATTATCAGATTATTACATATACTATAGAACAGCGCCTATAATTTCCCATAAAATAATATGATATGATCCAACATTGTCCAATATAATAAAATTTATTAAAAACACAATTGTTATGTCAAAAGTAGCTGCGTCAACATCAGGCGGATATCGCCAACGAGAAACGTTGTGGCGTAAAAAAGCGGCCAAATATTAGTGTGGTAACGTTAAATAACAGGCATTATCTCTTACAATATAAACGTCGCAACCTACTCGCAATAACCGGCGCTCGCTGGTTAATGACGACCCGTCCGTCATCTTTACGTATTAAGGTTGCGCAACCTGGGTATCGATAAATTTTTGTAGCTATAAGAAAATATTTTAATAACTAGATACGTTAGTTGTAAAACAGATTTTTACACCAGTTATGCTATATTGTCTGTGTGGGAAAGTAAATTAAATACGAGTTTTATTTATGATACGATTGAAACAAAACAAACACGAAATGTTAGGGGGAATTTACCAAAATTCTATTAAAGTGTAAAGATCAAAATTTTATTTATTGAAATATGGAATTAACTGTAATACACTATTTGATTATAAACGCACTTATTGTATCTTGGATCCCTACTAAGAAGAGTTTATTAATTCTACTTCCCCGCTCTGGCAAGACAATATTCCTCTCGTGCAAAGAAGAGAATGGAGTGTATTGACTAAAATGAGTGATTGAAATAAAAAAATATTAGTACAAAATTACTACTGCAAGCTATTTTACGTATTATGTTGTTACGATAAAGTGCAGCGTCGAGTACCGCAACACAACACGTAATATCTTGAAAATTGGGCGGAGAGTGGCACACAGATTGTCTTATCACAAGGTTCCATTTGTCCTGCCATTCGGAACAAACGCTTAAAATTGGAAAAATATGTATATATAAAAACTACACACTAACTATATTGAATGTAATAAATATATGTAAAGTTAAAATATATGTGTATTTTATTATTATAGAAATAAATATAAATAAGCGGTAAGCGAAAATTTATTAAATATACTATTACAAATACCCGCTTACAATAATTTGACAAGCTGTCAGTCACGTTACCCTACCTTTTATTTTATTGGTGTTTCTTCTTTATATTCAAATTATTTGCTCTGTAAGTAAACATAATGGAAATATAATGAAATAACTCCGTGAGTAGATCATAATAATATTATGTTTAAGATTATTCATCATTATATCAGTTTTTAATATCATAAATAGAAACTGATCTCTTTAGCCTTATTACTTTTATTTGCCTAATTGGTCTACGTGTATGATCGTAAATTTTACAATTCAATATGGATAAACTAATTTTGTCAGTTTGTTGTGTTTGTGGGCATTCTCATTATCACTTTATACACACTTTCACATAAATAAGATACAATATTCACATTTCACTATTAGAATTTATTATCCGAAACCTTTCTAATACAATTAAGTACTTTTATAACAACTTTTTCAAAACAAAACCATTTCTTCTTCCTCGTACTACTTCTTCTGTTACTACTTACTTTTTTTACTCCATTCCTCAATTACTTCCTCACTTACTTCCTCACTTACTTCCTCACTTACTTCCTCACTTACTTCCTCACTTACTTAGACCGAGTTTTTGAGACATTGTGTATTGAGTGACGGAGCTCAACGGCGCGCTGCTTTCTGTTACCAAAGGGAGAAAATGTAAGTTACATAATACGGGTGAATGATCACCCGAGTGAGAATCAATCTCACAACAATTACGACGGCCTCATTCCTTAACCTTGACCAATGTTACATATTATAGAATGTTATTAGGGCGGAAAATAGTATTTAAATAAGTAAGTAGAAAATAAATGATAGAGTAATCACTTATATTTATAATAAAGATTCCATTCCGATCCGGAACAAAGTACTTGGATTATGTCCCCTTGTTTTCAAATAGGCGGAAATTGGAGACTGACGTATCATTAGGTTCCCTTACTAAGTTGCGAACATTTCATTAGAATATTGTTACATAACACTTCTATAAAATAAATATTGGCCGGTCCTAGTTTCGTTCAGTTGTACATAAAATTTTACATGTGATTTTTTTTACAAGCAAATATATAATATTGACAAAACTCTATCTATGAGGTAAACTGACATGAGATCCTTTCAGAACTACTAACATCTAAATATTCTTAAAAAACTTGATAAAAATAACATGCACGATTTATGTGAAGGAATTCCGCTGAAACTAAACACGAATTCATCAAAATAAAACAAAAACTAAAAGAAGAAAATTAAAAATATATCACTTAAAGCTTTCTCATTTTCTATCTTCGTTTCGGTCGTTATGTTTTATTTGTGCCACGTACAGAAGCTTTATTTTTCCATACTCCTTATATTGTGGATAGAAGTTTTGTAATAAAGGCCAACCCACGGCTAAGTTTTTGTTCTTGCTTATTGCCTACAGGTGACAATTGATGGCGATAGCTCTTTTTAACTGACTTGCTAAAATAAGTTTTGTTTTTCATTGTCCCTAAAACTCGAGGGGATGGTCACTATATCCCATCGAGATGACGCATAAATGTACCTTAGTATTTGGACAACATTCATACGGTCGTTATGCGTTACATTTTTGGATACGATAATGGATAAATAGACTTACAAAATAAAATCAAATTATTACTACTATAAGAACATATAGGTCTACATTTAATGTTCTTGATAAGATTTTTTCTATAGAATAAATTAATCAATTTAAACTTAAATCAATATCTGTTCGTGATATTGATTACTGAAACATGTTTATGATTAGGGCATGAACTATTGCTTCACTATTTTTTAATACCATCTTCAGTTTATTGTTGTTTTGCGTGAGTGACAGTTTATATTTTATGACTACTAAAGTATTTTCTTCACATTATTTCCAGTGATAAAATAACTTTATCAATTGGTTAAGTAAAATTCTTATGGATTACAGCCAGACAGACAGGTTTAATGAAAATTATAAGCAAGAACAAAAAGCTAATATAAAAAGAAATCTGACTTATAAAATATTAAAAGAAGGTCTTAGCAATCAGACCAGATGTCCAGTGGAGCCTAGACACTTGTTTCTGGATATAAGTTAATCCGCAGCTGATTAAGTACTGTTGCTTGACTTCTCTTGCTTTAAAATAGTCTTATAAAAAAGGGACTTAATAGTAACTTTGTGTGTGTAACACGACACTTAGGTATTTATGAACTCTCTCAAGTCTGAGATCCATCTTGAGAAGCCGTTTTCATTAATAGAGCAATTTATGAATGAAAAAGGCATCTTAACATCGATTTCAGACCTGAGAGCAGCTTATAAATACGGGCCTGAATAATTATTCATTAGTAATGAATGTTAGTGATGTGAGGGACGCCTTCGTTCAACAGTGGACGTATAAAATGGCGTAATTTAAAAAAAAACTACGTTAGTATGTGAGTTATGTGATATTTCAACCCAGGAACATTGCATGCTTTTAGACGTACCTATCCCAAGTACTCTAAGGTACCAAGCTCTCTTCAGTGTCCTAATTTTTTTATTTCATTTAAAAATAACACTTCATTTAATAAATCTTTTAACATTCTTAGAAGCTGACACATAATAGTAGTTACTTGAGTTTTTTTTTACCAAATATTATGAATATTTATAAATTTTCTCTCTAATTAACATATATTCTTGATACGATTAGGCTCGTATCTTAATATATCATGAAAATCAACAATTGTAAAACTTTCCTATAATACCTGTGTACATGTTGAACTAATAAAGTTTATCAGCTGAGGATCGCATTATGATACCATTTCAATATTATTTCCCTAATCATTAAAATACCAGACGTGGCGCAGGGGAACAAGCATGCAACTGTAAATGTAACAGATTATGGGTTCGATTCTCACTCGAGATACTAAAATGTAATTTTTTTATATACTCGCTCTGACAATGAGGAAAAACGTGGCCACGCCACTTAACATGTAATGCATAAGAACCTAGTCTTAACATTAGTTTTCCAGTTTCTCTTTGCGTACCCTGTTGTGTGCTGTATACAGTGTGGAGCTAAAAAAATAATTAAATTAAATTTAAACACTTGTAAATTATTCAAACGTATGTTATTTTAGATGAAACAAGTCATTTTCTAAAAAAACGTTCCTTTCGTACAAATGTATTTTTTTTTTTGCTTAAAAGAAATAATTATTCACCGCTTAATCGTATAAAAGCTTTACTTTTCGGCTTCATTGTTTTAAAGCTTTTCGTCTTCAATATTTACGCTGCCGCCACATCTCCTTTGACTTAAATTTTTAATGTGAACTCCGCCCGTACAAACTCTTAGTAACCTGCGTAATATTTCTGTGTGTTTTGGTTTAATACATTGCAAATAGATTAATATATATGGAACTAATGGACTAAGAAATTTGAAATTTGGCGTATTTATTGGTAGGGTGTGAAATATAAGGGAACAGTAAGAGAGATTTCTCGACATTCCTGCGAAAATGGGAATAACGAGATTTACCGTTTTTTGTCTTGAAGTCCACGTAAATAAAGTCGTAGGCAACGAGCAGTCAATGATAATATACTAATATAGAGTAGCGCAAAACTCGTTTACTTCAAATACCTATCCAATAATTATTATTTTTCAAAGGAAACTTTAATATCTCGTTTTTATGAATACCTAATATTAAAGTTAAAGTTTACATCGACCCTTTGGTCGATCTAAATTTCTTAAATAAATTTTAATTAAAATATATTAACACAGTACTTAAAGTTAGCTTCGTACTGTTTTAAACTTTTCTTTCAATTTAATATATTTTACGACACAATTTCCACCCAGTTTAATATAAGAAAATATATATATTATATATCTATAATAAAAGAAAGTTGGGCAAGTAATTCTTAAGTTCACAGATGATCTATTACGCGAGGTACAAAAATTTTGCAGGTAGCTATGCTGGTATTGTACGAAAGTTCCGTAATTAGGGCGCCGAAATGGGTATCTCTCCCCTACCTTTCTTTTTGTGACAAATTTTCCTTAATAACAGTTTTTCTTTTTCGTGCTCCTCGCGGCCATTATTCTTTCATTGTTTTTATTTTAATGTTACATTAATTGTTAAAGTGTTAATAAATATTTTAAGTTTTAAATTGAAAATTTCATTAGATTATGTGACAGTTTTCAAGTATTATAATGTGTAATGAAACTGCATATATCGATCAAGACGATGGCAGATCAAATTCAAACTTAAAAAAACGGCTTTCAGCTAATAACAGGGAAGGCAGAGATAACCTTATGTCACATTTTGTTCTCCTCTTTCCCCAAGAACTCGGTAGATAGCTTGTCGAGAGGCGAAACTCAACGCCGAGCTCATAACTTTATATGTAATATTAATGTATTTCAAATAAAACACACAAAATGTTATAAAATGAAGGGTATTTTAGTTTAATGTTCATAAATAATGACTGCAACATCGTGATTGTAGTACAATATTTGAATCACCACAAATATTACAAAAATGGTAAAATTAAATACAAATAACATTTTCACAAGACACAGAAGTTTCCTCCAATAGTTAAACAACTTAAATATTTTCATCAAACATCTTCCAAATCGATGGAATACTTTTAATCAAAGATCACCAATAAACTCGTTTACCAAAAACTCAGATCTATCTGTTTGTATAATATTGCACGGATTACTCACTGCCGGAGCGACGTTTAACTTCTTTAAAGGAATATCCGATCAAACGTCGGCATAAACTAATTCCGCGAGGCAACTCGAAGCTCGGTGGAAAAGAAAAAACCACGTCGATATCCACACCGGAGCCAGCTAAATCGGTTACCTGTTACACTGTCGATTTAACTTGACGATGCTAACGTACCAAGTGAAACTACTCGGCCTATAAACTTTAATTTCACATATATGTAGTTTTAATCATCGAAAGCGCTCGACGCCAATATTTCGTATAAAGCTGCAACTGTAAAGAGCTCTTTCATTGATTTGACCACGTACAAATGACTCATTGCAATGACTTTGTTTTAAAGAACTATGTATATGTATAAATTTTAGTTCACCTACATTCGTATACAGGATAGTATTTCTGTAT
The DNA here is from genome assembly GCA_013421005.1 of Heliconius erato x Heliconius himera. NCBI lineage: Eukaryota > Metazoa > Arthropoda > Insecta > Lepidoptera > Nymphalidae > Heliconius > Heliconius erato x Heliconius himera. The sequence goes on along the minus strand of JAATLQ010013245.1, from coordinate 43,646 downwards.
TTAGAATTTGAAATTTTGGAAGTCTGATGAGAGACCTCAGTGAAATATTGTTATGTCGTTCACATACGTGATCCTGAGATATGTTTTTCCGTATTTATTATGTGTAAAAAATATTTTGAATGCTCAAAGCAAATGGGATTGGTGTACATGTAAAACCATGTAAAAAAAATGTGGTGTCCATTGTTAAAATGATTCGAGTTCAAAGTTAATATTCTAATTAATTTTCAGGGCCCGCTATTATCCTGAAGAACATTAAATCACGGGAAGACAGTAAAATAGACTTTTCAAAGTGGTGTTTTAAAGCATAAGTGACTTAAATATCGCTTGCCGTAAAGTACGGGTTCGGCATCTGCCAAGTACCTAGTGGCCGACCGTCGCATTACGTGAAATGGTCAAGGTAATCAAAATTCTCTATGAATTATTCACCGCTCTTGAATTACGCCACGCTAACCCTTCCCTGTGTGGGCTTCACTTTGTAAATATATTTTCTAAATCACTCATCTACCACTCGCCAAGTTCGTTTGCGCAATGTACTTCATCCGTTTGAATTTTCGATTAGAATTTTAAATTGAAACTTGGCCGCACTTCTCTATGGCTGCTTTGCATTAGTTGACTGGATAATTTTTGTGCGTCTCGTATTTAACACTCAGTTAGTTTTATAGGTTTTTTTTGGTAGTTTAATGGAGTAGACTAGTGGACACTTATGTTTAAATAAATGTGTGTGATGTTGAAGTATATTGTTTCTGTGTTTTTTAATATCCATCTTAATAGTCACTAACTTGTGTTTGTTTTAATTTTATTAATGAATATATAACTCTTCTGTTTATGGTGATGTGTTAACCCTTACTTATAATTAACTCGGTAAGACTAAAGAATAAGTAATTAGCTACTAAAAAGTGTGGTCCAAATGAAATTAAACATGAAAAATACATATTTTTGTCATGATAAAGAAGAAAGTTTCAATATTTTATATTTTACTACCTGGCAGTACCTGGTACTATCCTGGCCGAAATCTAGATATATTCGGATCCCTTTTCAAATTCACATCGAAATATTTGATATAAATTAATATATTAAATTACAATTTATTAAAATTTTCCTAATATATAAATATTTCGTATGCATTATTTGAAATATGATTATAGCAGCAAAAAGCACAATGCGGTCGTTATTGTTACATCATTATTATTATTGCTCATATTTAATGGAAACCTGTAGCGAATGATTTTTCATGAAAATAATTTTCGTGAATATTGACTCTTTGTTTGCGGTAAGCTTAAATTACTGGAAAAATATGTAGCTGAACATCAGTAATTTTAATATTTAATAACTTTTCGCGGTAAATGTTAGGTATGTTGTTACTATTTTTTTTTTCAGCTTCACGCTGTATCCCACACAGCAGGGTAGGCAGAGGGAACCTAGTATTAAGACACTGCGTTCCCCATTTTCCTCCAAGTTCTGGAGGCATTGCGTGTTGAGTGGCGGAACTCAACGCCACGCTTTGCCTCGACACCAGAGCGAAGAAATGAAAGTATAAATGTAAATAATTTTTTTTTCCTCGAGTGGGGATCGAACCACAATCAGTCGATTTTACAGTCACACTTTGTGGCCTTGCGCCACGACTGGCCTCTGTTGCTATAATACTACGCAATATTTTGTTACTTAATAGGATTGGTCAACGTGGCTTTTATACTAATGTTATTGCGTATTAAGTACATTTTATTAACGATTTCTCGTCTCGTTCTTTATTAAAATTGGTATTGTTATTGTTCTCGGAAATAGTAGAGCTGTAGATCGAATCTTCCTTATAATGCAGCATACAGTAATGATATAACTTTCTAAATGATATTACTTGAATCTTTACTCGCTCAAATAAAACCAAAAAAAAAACCCTAGGGCTAAACAAACCGACAAAATATTATTAATAAAAAAATAAGTCCTAGCAATAAGCCCAAATTTTCATTGAAAAAGATCAAATATTGTATGAAAGACTTTATTAATATCATATTGCAATATATAAATGGAAAGCAATCATTGTAGAATAATATTGTAGGTACATCTACAGTATTATATACAGTTTTTTATTCAACATTTTAACACAGATTAAAAAAGATAAAAGCCTGAAAAAATATCAAACGCTGATTGAATGACGTGCAAATGTTTGAGTAAACTACCAAAAATAGTATTGTGTAAACAATAATAGTTCACAGAATTAATAGTAAAAAATTGAATGTTCGCATGTGTATCAATCCCAATATTAATAATCCCAATATATATTTGTTAGGTTTTAGTCAAATATGTTATTGGTTGAGTCGCTCCAATACACAGATTACGTCGTCCACCACCCTTTACCTTCCTTCCGACTTCTTCCTCGTTGTATCACTTTCCACGAGCGTTCTTTATCCAATTATCCGAAGATAAATTTCACCTGTGACTGCTGAGGAAATAGCGGCGCCGACTGTTGTTTGATAAAAATACCTGGAGATTTTCGCAAACTTGGCTTTTCTATATCAATATTTATTCATTAATAACGTTTAAGTTCTGTTTTGTTTTGGATCATAATGATAGTTGGTAAAAGTTGATCTTTTTTATTGTTTGTAGTAAATATTTTTCTTATTATTCTTCTGCTAAATAGTCTATTTCAAGACGAGGGTTATATATGTTACATCATGTTAATTGTTTTGATAATTCCCATTGTATTTGTCAGAGCTACCTTGGGCACTGAGAACGTATCACGTGTCAGGTGTCACACTCAACTCTTAAGTTATTTCCGGTTGACCGTAGGTAAAAGCTAGCATTAAATATAATATCCTCTTTTAAATAGATGAGTAAATATTTTTGACAGCTTACACTGTTATGCTAAACTAAAGATAGAAAAAAAAACATATGTTATGTTAATATACATAATTTATATTTATTATATAAACAGTTGTATACAACTAGCTATTATAATTAGAAAAAAGTTATTAAATTATACATAACCTTCATTTTCATATAATCAAATATTTTAGTCAATCTATTAACCACACAAACCATTCAGAATTGAATAATATTTGCAAATAGGCTTAAAAACATTGCCATCGCAATTAATGTCAAACAAATTGATCGGAGCGAGCTAACTAGTCGATGTCGTACAAAATATTGCTGATTCGAATAAAAAACTGATTGCTATCTCGCTTTGATGTTGTCGGAGGAAATAGGATCTGCTTCCGATCCGCGAGAAAAAGGGAATAATCTTCTTTGCCGTGACTTGGGTTCCTTGGTTGCTTAGGAGGAGTATTTAAATTTAAACACAGTGCAAATTAGTGACTGTTATAAAATAATTACTTCAATGTTTTTTTAACAAATTCATAGTTATGTAACGACATGGGCTATTTGCAAAAATCATAAACTGTTTAAATTATTGATAATGTAAAAATATTTAATTACCATTAATACTTTCATCTTTTAAGTCACCGTTTGTGTGAAAAAAAACGTTCTATATCACAGCTCTGCGACTTTTTACATTTATTTCAGAATATATTTGCATACAGAACCCGTGTTTTACCAAAGTGAATATCTTGACAGCATTTTAAATTTCCCCGTGATTGCTGAGAGGAGGGATAGCGTGATATCTGCTGAAGGGCCCGGTGCCGACTTCTGACCGCTTGGAGTGCCAATCTAATTTGCCGAATCGCGGAAGCATATGAAATCTAATCGATTCGCTTCAGTGAAAGCGGTTTTAAATATATACTGATCTATTGTAACTTTTGATTTTCTTTGAAGATTAAGAACTCTTTATTAAGGTTCTTGATGAACGCCTCGTTCAATTTAGAAGTATTTGAGCAGTTCAGTTCTCATGTTTTAATTAATATGTTTACTCGCTTTAAGTATCATAATTATGAAGCTTTTATACGTACATATATTAATTTAAATACATTTTTTATGTTGTAGTTATAGTGTATTCAAATTTAGTCACAGTCATATTAGTTTTTTTTCGAATAATTGTTCATGGTAAAGCTAGGCAGCATTGTCAAGTATATATTGAATTAGATTGAAAATAGTGAAAAAGAATTAAAGAGAAATATGAGAGAACTATTACAGTGATAGTAGAACCGATCATGTTCCTAATGCTCTACCAAGACTTTAGTTTTTCCTCGAAAATGTAGTTAATACGTAATTAAAAAATCACAGTAGACATCATCATACATTGCCGTTGCCGACGACGCCAGAACGAAAACAAGTAAATTCAATTGACTTTTAATGATGTAAATTTTTCGAATTCCATTACGAATCAGTACGTGGCACTGCGTTGATCAAAGGCGCTTAATTTCCATAATCAACAGGTCAAACTGCACATCACTATACGTTTAAGTGTTTGTGTCGGGAGTTTAAAGAATTCATTATTTCTGCATGATGTTACTGTTATAAAACGTTGCAAATACCGTGGAATTCCGATATCATTAAGTTAATTTTGTTGAGTGAGAAATACACCATTTTTTACTTATAAAAAAACGCAAAGAAAAATATATATTAAAAATAAATACGAAATGATCTATATATATATATATATATATATATATATATATATATATATATATATATATATATATATATATATTTTGCGTATTTTCTTACAATACTAAAATCATTTTGAACCTCTGACCATAGTATACATTCGTGCAAGGCATCCCTATTGCACTAACATTTTGCTTGGTATAAAATATGAGAAATCTAAATAAATAGAGACAAACAAACATCGGTCTTTGACACGACACGGCACCGTACATCGTATTTCGCCTGGAGCTTGAATCAAGATGATATTTACCTTGTCTCTCAAAAATGTCAATCTAAACATGTTATTACAGTGAGAAATCTTTACAAAAATGTTATACTTATCTCAAAAATGTTGGCAATCTATGTTTTATTAATCTTTTTCACATAAATAATGGTGAATTCGTATGAATTTTATATGCTTTTTGTGATTAATAATATTATCATATAAACACGTATATGTGTATAGTTTAAACAATATTTACTTTGAATATAGAATATTGGAAACAGCATATATGGAACTATAATATTCATTAAATATGTGATAATTATTTTATAACGTTGCAAATAACAGTTATTACATTGTTATTCTTACAAATTCATGAAGTGATAAAAATATAAAAGTGTTTCTATTTTTGCGGTATAAAAATATTACAAAATAGTTTAAAGTGACTTGAATTACGGCTTTAGAGAAGTTTTTTTACCAAATGTTTGTCGTTTAGACGGTTTTTAGATATTATATTACATTTCATCATTTCATCGTGGTGACTTTAAAAAAACAGAAAAACTCGGCTCCATACCAAGTTAAACGCAATATAATTTTTCTACCAATTAAAAATCTATACCACATCTAACTACATGTAATGAAGAAGTTCATAGTGACACTTCTCCTAATCCTATCCTAGTATATATCCTGGTATACGAAAAAAATGTTGAAATTTAGCCAATATAGAAACGAAATCCCTCTGTGTACAACTTGCAAGAGTTCAGCCGCAGTGCAACGCGTGCGCGGTTTTGGTTGACTAAGTGATAAATGGGCGCCAAGGAACCCTCATGCGTCAGAGCGGAACGCCAACGGGAAACAGGGCCGGCTCCTTGTAATGAGTTAAATGGCATTTGTTCTAATGAAGTGTTTTAGATTTGTTAAAAGTTGTTAGTTTATCTTTTGGATTTTAACATAGTTTTAATATTTGAATAAAATTATCAACATCGATACATTATTCTATTCAAAGTCAATTCTTTATTTTTATCTGTTGAGAATACTTTTTACGTAACATTATTTTATCGTCGTAAACGAAATAACACTATATTTATTCATTATTTTAAAGTAACAATTATTTATAATATTGAATTATTTAATTTCAAAATACCTTACAAGTAATACCTACTAGATACATAAAGGATATGTTCTTGTTAATGCTTTATATAAAGCTTATTATCATTTATCATGAAAAGCTTATAGATTTTTTTTAAATCTATAACATATTCAGCATTAACAAATAAAGAGTTTATTTCATAGATCGATTTGTATACATAACTTTTCATGGCGTATATTTACCACAAAAGGCTTTACCAAATTAATTTAGTTGATGATCTCTATGCAAAATTGAATTACGGCTTTAGAGAATTCCAAATTAGTTTGACCTACACAATAGTTGCCATAGTGAGACGTTTGTTCAAATATTTGTAGATTCAGTTAAGGCGGCCGTCGTAAACCAAAGATACGCCGGTATTGTCTCAAAGAGATTAATTTCCTTACATTTCTGTGATGTGGATTAATTTAGGGTTATGACAGAACGAAATGTGTTATTTAGTGTTGAACTTCAATATCCGGCGTTATTTACAAACTGTTGTTAATGATGTTTCCTTAATCGTCTTGTAATCGAAAGCTTTGTATCTGTAATATTTTAAAATCAATTTTATACTAAAGTTCCTGGTTACTTAAAAAATAATTTTTATCGGTCTGGATATTCAAAGAGCTATCCTGTCCATAATATATGTCGTATGTTGTGATAAAGGAAACCTATTTCATATTAAGGTATATAATATATTATGTCCTAATCATAACTCTATTTTCATAATATTTGACTGAAATAATTTGCAAAAATTCAACTCAATGAATATTCTAAACATGGAATTGAAAAGTCGTTTCGTAGATCCCAACCTGTCTGCAACATAAGCCCGCATCTATGCGCAAGTTTCGCGTTGATTAAAGATAGCTATATCAGTTTCGACCTTTCATTAGAAATGGTACAAAGGCAACGCAATTACATAAGCGACATCTGGTGGCCTTATCGTGAAAGGACTGCATCTTGTGCTACAGATACAGAATACAGATCTCACCTTCGTTTTATTATCTGCTATTGGATTGTGGATTTGATGTCTTATTACGTCTGTATGAATGTTATTGTGAGACGAAGTACCTATATATACATGTGGTTCTATACGAGATTTATTGACTTGTTTAATTCGCTTATATTGTGAAGAAAATTTTTCATTGTTTAATTATTATTTGAAGTTGCTTTTACTAATAATTAAAAAATCAAATATACTTTTACCTTTAAGTATCCACATATATTCCTTATATTAGGTAGGGTAGGTAGAGAAAACAAAGTGTCCAGATACTCTTTTCTTGAAATTCGTCTAATTTCGAAACTTTAAAGAATTTAAATAAATTATTTACAATCTATACTAATATAATAAATCGGAAGAGTTTGTTTGTTTGTTTGTTTAAACGCTATATCTGGAACTACTGGTCGGATTATCAAAGTGTGATTCTTAGTTAGCTTTAAATAACGAAATAACAATAACATTTTCGAATTGCTTTAAGCGCGTGAGCTTCAATAATAATTGAATATATGTGAGACCGCTAGTGACAATATATTTTTGAGATGTAACTTTTGAACCGACGCGACGGCGCGGAGCCCGCGTTTGAATACATACATTCAACGGCGGTATGTAAAGATTTAGGAAAATAATAAAATAAAAATATTATTGTGCCATGAGAACACATCAGAAATGGCTTAAATGGCGGTCCATGGGGGACCGCATGAAACGGGTGCAGGTACAAATTCTGCACACTCTATAGGTATGAAGTTTTCATATGAAAATGGCATACTTAAAATAGCACTCTAATTTTTACAAAATAACTGATAGTATTTCATACGAACTCACAAACGTTAAGTGTTCACAATTGACTCAAAACAGTCTTAAGAAATCTATTTATATTAACTGTTGAGTGCTTTGTTGCTGTAAACATGTATACTAAATAAATTCCTATATAAATTCAATCGTAAGCGTTTCTCTTATTTGCTTAATAAACGATCTAGGGAAATGTTGCTATGACATAATGTAGCTTTCGGAAACTTGATATTTATTTTATATAAACTACATTGAACATGTAATTTTCTAAGACTATTGAAGAAATATAATAATATTTTACCTCATTTTTCATTTTTAGATGATAATAAACTTATTCAAATTCAAATATTAAAAACTTATTGTTAATTAATTTACTAACAATAACATTTATTTATTAACCAAAATATCGGGAAATCGTAAGAAAGCGTACCGTCACATTAAATAAATATTTGTTTATTTGTAAAGAATTCTAATCCTGTATGATAATAAAGAAGAAAGATAAAAGAAAATGAAAAAGAAAGAAGAAAATATAAGTACTTTTACTTTAATCATTTTCAAGTTGGATAGAATATTGTTTTCCTATAATTTACTTTATCTTAATAGTTTGTAATTGTAAATAGTCTTCTTCAGTCTTCACTGATCAAATTTCAACTAGAAAATTATTAACTGTTGACGTAATTGTCAATCCCAGGACTTGGTAATATAATACGACAGTGTACCTACTAATTACTCGTTTATCTTTTCAGGTAAGGAGTTTTGTATTCATAATCAAGTAAAAAAAGGTAACAATAATTATTCTTCACGCTTTATCCCGCACACAGCAAAGTAGGTATAGGGAACCTAGTGTTAAGACACTCCGTTCTTCAAATGTGTGCGGGATAAAACGTGAAGCTGATTTTTTAATTATTCTAGATACTAATTTTATTTCTAATAGAATAAGCAAATTTCACATGTGAAAATGTAAATATAAATGCTGATTCACCAAATGTTACGACTGTAGGATTATATAATGTTTAATTCAAAATTGTTGTATCGTTCATTACCATTATTGTACGCTGTATGCTGTATATGCGCTAACATTCCATAAATAATTAACTGATTTAGTTTCCGCTTAATCGGCTTTTTAGAAAACTCATTTGACTGGCAAATTGTTTTTGCGCGCGAATTTGTGTCTACTGCATTTAGAGCGACTTCGGTCGACCGTTGTATGTTTTATTTGATATTTACAACTTAGGTTTCGATTTAAAATTGATGTAGCTTTACAGTGATTTCATATATTTTTAAAGATACTCAATAAATTGAGTGAAAAAAATCATAGTTTAGCATTGAACTAGTTTCCAGAATAGATTTATTAAAATAAGAATTATATTTATAGTGGCCTAAAAACAAACAACAAATAAACTTATAGAAGATATAAAGATACAAACAAAAATATACTTAAATATCTTTTTAGTGTATTCATGAAATATATATTTTTTTTGACTACACGAACAAGTAACACGAATCGTAAAATACTCAAAAACGATTACATTTGCGGATTTGTAAAATCCGTTACGTACGCCCATTGGGCTACAGACTTAATCACCACTCAAATAAAACTGGGCACTAAATAAAGCTTACATCGTAGAAGCAATATGGATAATAAAGTAGGCTTATATTGTGGATATATTATTAATTTATTCCGCAAATATTGCAATTTGTTCGTTCGTGCGATTGATTTTAGGTAAACCGAATTTTAATATACGTAACCAAATGATGGTTCATTTCTCTCATATTTTCGATAAACAACGTTTTTAATTTATTATAATAGTTTTACTGGTGTATGTATTTGTAATAATAGTGTGTGGTGCAGCATAAGTTACAAACTTGTCATCGTTTTTTTAATAAACTTTTAAAATATATATTTTAGTTTTTTTTTTAAAGTTATTTAGTATAGATTCAGCAGGAACCTATGCTATGCTATGGCTATGAAGGATTAGAACCTATAGGCTAACAGCAAATTTAAAACTCTCTTCTGAACGTAATAAAAGATAACAAAATACCTTAAATCATGAAATTGTACTTACATTATAATGCAAATTAAATATTGCTGTTTATATTAAATAGAAATCGAACCTACAACTGTCGCGTTTCAATTGACGCTTCACTTGCACCAAGACAGCCTTAATTTTAGTCAAACGCATCATTTCATATATATTTTTAAATAAATTTAATAAATTAAATATATTTATCATTATTTACCTTGGACTACACAAACCATTGTTAAATCTTACGCATGGATTGTTTACCAAAATATGTTAAATTATTCGTAAGCATCGAATCAGCATATTTGCATGTGGCGTGTCCGCGGTCGTAGTTATTAGATAATGTCAGGTAATTAATTAATCTCATCGTTGCATTTATTATTAAATTATGGTTTTGTCAAGCTTAATAATTAATTTTGCCGTTCTAAGATATTAATAATACTATTGCTATTGTGCACAGTTTGTATGTGACTGACGCGATGTTTGTGGATTCCTATTCTACTGACAATTATATGCTGTCGTTTCATATAATAAAACTTATAATTCATCATTGTCTGTACGTGAAAAATACATAAGAAAATCTGTTGTTAGTGACATTTATAAATATTATAGAACTCAATTTTTTTTAGTCTGTTTGTCAGTTTGTGCATGTTAATCTCAGACATGGTTAAACTGATTTAAAAGCAGTTTTTACTATTATATTTTGGCAAACTTCCTTATATTTATTTTGTTTATTTTATTTAGACCAGTTCATAAAAAAAGTTATGTCAATATAAAGTATTATGTTCGACTAAATAGCGACATAATAACATTTTTTTAATAACTCATTCATACTTTAGTTTATTTTTTTTTAAATGATGGTTTTATTAGATCACGAAACTTTCAGAAGAGAAAGTATATAATTGTGTTGTTGTAGTGGAAGAAGCCGCGAGCTAGTCCCTATTTTTAAATATAATATAAACTGTATCGTTCGGCGTCCCATTCCCTCTGGCTCCGCTTGAGAGCTAGAGATGAAGATCGATGTTTAAAACCATATGAAAGAGAAAGAAAAAAACACTTTCTAATATCACTTCGCTTCTGTATAATTTAGTTGTTTTATAAAATGAGGGATTTATTTGTAGGTGTCAATATTTGAAATCGAAAATTAATCGATAGATGAAACGATGTTAAGTTATAAAAAAATTAAAATATTGAAAATCATATTACGTTTCCCTTGAAAAGTCTGTTATTCCTAAGAATATCATATTTTATTCTAAAAGTTTCTTACAAATTACATAGAGAAGGAAGAAAAGACTATTTTCAATGACATATTTTTGTAGAAAGAATTATTTCATGGAAATAAATAGTACATGAAAACTTCATCAAAATTTCTTTGGATAAATTTTGATGAATCCTTTACGGATTCTGAGAACGCAGCTTAAAATAAACCTAGTAAATTTCACTTCGATTCGTCATATTTCGAGGTACATATTGACAGATGTAATATTTAGATACTGACATGATATTGACACATTTCCTTTGATGAAAACTTTTTTAGCTAGGAATGTGCTTTATTTATAAAATTTTAATTAAAATATGACTAGACCTTCTTTATAACACGAGAACCATATATCCACATTGGTTCTAATTAAAAAGCCTTAAAATCATATCATACAAATATAGATAGATACTTTAAAAACAAACAACACGCTACAGGAATGGTACTCTTACATTAGTTAATGAGATAGTAATACTGTCGTAGCAAAGAGAATAGCCGCGAGCGAGTCGTGTTGAAATATGTTCACGTAACCCAGATATTTTGGTAAGGTAACTTTGTGGTTTCGCTAATATGTATGGGTGGAAAAATGTAAATGTCCTATTAGGCGGACTGAGATAGAATAAAAGTCTAAATTTATTATTATAATAATACTATGATTTGTGGTGTTTTAAAATATTAAATAATTATGCAGTGTACAACATATTAAAGCCGACGTGGTGCAGTGGAATATCGCCTGATTGTTAATGCGACAGTTGTGAGTTCTACCGCCACTTTGAAGTGATGATGGCCATTTCATTTATTTTCATTTCGAAAAATCGGTGAAAAGTGGTCAAATAGTGTTCATCATTAGGTCTATTACTACTACTAACTATATTTTTTTTAATAAGTTGATTATTTTACTATTCAGTAATATATTTTTTGTCAGATATTGTATGTATGTCGTATACTCTCTTATATTTTGGAAATTTCAAATTGAATTTTGTTTAATATACATTTCATTTGGGTACTTCGACTTTACGCTCAGAGTTGATATTTTAATATTTTGGGCATTACCGATTTTTTTGACGTTTGATTAACTTTAACATTTTTAACAACTATTAATATTTATTTTAAATGTTAAAATTTCTTACAAATATTTTCGTTTATGCCACCGCAGCGTAAAATTGGCGTTATTAATTAACTATACTTAAGAAATAACTATGCATATTAAACGATAAAAAATATTTTTAGATAGCTTTTCTAAAAAGGAACTGTATTAAAAAAAAATAAACAAATACATTTTTTTTTATAATTAAAGGCCCTAAATTAACATTAATAAATATATTTAGGTTTAAAACGTATAGTGTTATTTGCTTATATATACTTATATGATGAAATATACGAGTAGATTTATATATATCAAAATAAGATAAAAAACTACTTCTAACCACGAAGGATATTTAATGGAAATTATATTTTAACCGTATGCGATACAATAAAATATTGCATTCTGCAAACTTTAATTGAACTAGAGCCAGATGCCGCGGGCAAATGCTAGGTAGCGGGAAAGCGAGAAAGTTTAAAATTTACTTTAAAAGATAATGCGCTTTGGCTCTAGTAAGCGATATTTGAATATTGGCATGATTATTTTTATTGTTAATAAAGTTAGTGACGTGACTCTATTTAATAATTTGTACTTTTTATTTATTTATTTTTTTTTGCATTTTTTTTTCTGTATCGTTATTATTAAAATTTATAAAATTTTTAGTATTTATTCAAATCCAAAAGCTATAACTACACAAGTTTTTTTCTATCTTAAATTATTAAATTAATTTTGTTTTACATTGAAGTTAAAATAAAAACGGTTAAATAATATTTATACAGCAGTCAATTAGACCATTTTCTTAAAACTAATTGAAATTTAATACCCTCGTTTTATTATGTTATCGAATATTTTCCGTTTAAATACACTTAAGTAGACGTTTAAAACAGTTACTTTAAATATAGTCAATGCTGTTTTGAACTTCGATTTGTTAAAACTGATTAATTAAATAAGAAAATTTTCTACTTACAATTAACAAAACAGAAGGGTGTCCCAATCCAATTTGCGCTATAATTATGATGTCATCGGAGAAGGATTTAATTAAAGACCTTTTTGGAAGCCTCCGAGGTAATTGCTGTTCAATGACTCTTTGTAGTCCGAGAGCCGACCTTGTTTTTACTTAGTGATTATTCTCTGGCTTCTTTATTATCTATCGACTTGATTGTTTTTACTTTACTCCTTTAAGTACTAGACAGTGTATTGTATTCTATCGTTTATTCTGTTTCCTAATAGCACTTAATAATATCCAGTGCTGGAGTAAAAGTGAGTTGAAGCCAATCGTGGCATAGTGCCATAAGTCTGCGACAGTTAACGGGACACATTGTGGATTCGATTCCTACTTGAGTAAATATTCAATATTTTAATATCATCTATCGTAAAGAGGCTAAACGCGGCGTTGAGTTCCGCTACTCAACACACAATTCCACGCCTTCGAATTCCGCAAAAAGTGGAGAACAGAAGTGTCTTAACGGTCTTAACATTAGATTTTCGAGTTCCCTCCGCCTCCGCCAATATTTTTTTTCCAACGCTGCCCATAACAGGATGTGCGGGATACAGCGTGAAGCTTAACAAATCGTATACTACATCCATAAATTCTAACTATGCAAACTAATTTAGAACAAAAAAAGTTTAATTTAAATTATAATTAACAGAGCTTTTCAACACGGAATAAGCAGAATGGAGTCTGCCTTAAATGAAGCAAAAAGATTTTAATATGCGGTAAAAAACACCGGGCAAGTCTAGGTGCAGTCATTTGCCAGGCAAACATTCCCTTTCTTGGACCGTACAAAGGAGATGTGCGCCTGAAAGTTAATTAAATTTGAATGTGTGTAAGCCAGCGATAAACGCTATGGTTCATATATTTTTGTACGGTAGTATTTCTTATTATAAGTATTAAAAAAACGTTAGATAATTATTATGAACGCTATATCATATGCGTAAATGATATTAGTGGTTCTTTACTATTTGTTGGAATAGTTGTAACGTTTAAAATTTTTCCTTGTAAATATTGGTAAGAAGCAAAAGCCCAACGCTTTTCCACCACCTGTGCAACATCTCAAGATAAGCGGAAAGTAGAATATGGTATTTTTTATCACCAGTATTTTTGCTTGTCTCTCTACAATAGAGAAAAGAATTATTTACTGAAGCATAGTTTGAAACTATTCCATTACGTGGATAACAAGATATTAATATTGTGAGTAATAAAACGCTCGCGCTTCATCAGAATTTAGATTAACTCTAGTTCAAAGTATAAACTTAAATTTATTTAACGATCAATTTCTGGTTGCACAGTATTTAATGTAATGATAGTTAGTGTTAGGGTATGACAATTTATTATTAGTTTTTATTTTGTATCAAAGTTTACACTTATGTCTTTCCTTAAATTAACTTAGTACTTGTGAAGTAATAAACCTAAATAGTTTTTATTGGATCAATATTTGAATTTACGAAAGAATCCATCAAAGATTATTTTAAAATAGCCTAATATTGTAAGTTCCTAAAAATTTTTAAAAATATATATTTACTTAAAAAACAATGTATTAAATGAAACATTTTACCTACACATTGATTATTTCATGAAACTAAATAAAATCAGCTTCACGCTGTATCCCGCACACAGCAGGGTAGGCAGGAGGAACTTAGTGTTAAGACACTCCGTTCCCCACTTTCTGCCCAATTCTGGAGGCATTGCGTGTTGAGTGGCAGAACTCAACGCCGCGCTTAACCTCGATACCAGAGCGAAGAAATGGAAATATAAATTTAAGTAAATATTTCATCTCCTCGAGTGGGGATCGAACCCACAACCAGTCGGTTTTACAGTCCCACCTCGTGCCGCTGCGCAAATCTATCAATACAAAGTGGTAGTATTTATGCGAATCCTTTTATTTATTTACAGTCTATCTCCGCCAGGTCGAAACAATGGAGTCATCGTAATTGTGCAACAGACATTAACCTTAAGTGTTCCGAGAACTAACTTCTCTTTATTTATAAGTTCCTATAGAAATATCTTTGGAAGTTCTTCCTTTTTAATAGCAAACGATACCACTTACAGCTTTAAGTTATTTAGTATAATGAATATTATTGTGAATGAACTATATTTTATCTTTTAAACTACGAGGTTTGTTGTTTTTGTAAAATGGAAAAGCCACTCAAATAACCAATTTTTCTCCACTTTCTGCCATACTTTCGAGACGTTATGTGTGGAGTGGCAAAATTCATTGTCGTGCTTTATTCTACCAGATTGAAAAAAAATATTAATAAATAATCAAAGAATCTTAAAAGTACAAGATTCAAAATAAATTAACGTTTCAATACGTTTTAAAAATTAGGTAAAATGTGCACTGCACAGGCAAAAAAATTGGTAGTTGTATGTTTTCTAAAAAATATGTTTTCACGCGTTTTTGGATTTTAACTATTGGATCTATAACATTTTGATGTTTGTTAACAAACAAATATAATGATCAAACATAATTAAATCTCAAAATAGCCTTTCTTATTTTTATTAAATTTGGAGGTAGTTATAAAATTGGGAGGTAGTGCAAGTACGTATGTTTAATACGATTAGTATAATCAGCCTGAAATTTTGTTTAAATTCGCTCAAAATCTTAAGAAATGCTGATACGACAGTTAAATAATGTGTTATAATTAATGTATTACTTTAAAAAAGTTTTTCAAAGGATTTTTTTACTCTCCCCATTCCACAACTTTTCTCTAAAAGCTACCCAAAGCTTTACATTTACGTTTAAATTTAAAAGAAAAACAATAAAATTAATTAAACTATTCTGAGGTAAAGTAATTTAATAAGGTCAGAAACAAAAGATCCCATCGTTTTGGTAGATTTAGATATAACTGCAGCTTAAAATTATAGTTCCATTGATCAGTTAGCGTGCGCATAACACTTCACTTCACTCTGATGCATAGTCATTCATGTGACAAATTTTATAGAGCCCTCAGGTTATTAGTTTCAATATGTATGGCCGACCACATCGCACCTATCCCACGCCGGACTAGTTTACCTAAATTTGGTACTTAATTCCAATCGATTTGGTCATAAAATAGAACGCTGACATTACTACTGTTACAATGTTAATTTGTATATACTAGTATACTGCTCTTGAATTATGAACTGATGGTGGGTCTAAAATTTAATACACTGTTTGGTAAATATTTGTATTACTAGTGGGATTGCGTTGTTGCATATGAATAACTCTTAAACGCAATGTGTTTATTGTGTTATTACTAAATATATAATAGATTTTTTTTATCTTTTTTAAATATATCAATTTATCGGTTTCTGCCTGTTTTGTTGAATTTTCATTAAAAAAAGTCAAATCTGCTTCTCGCTGTATCCCGCACATACGTTGAACTTTCATGAAAGTTTTTAATGCCTATGCACATTAAAATATTAGGAAAAATAATATATCTTTGGTAAAGCATTATAATCTTATAGGACTCTTTGGAAAGACTTAATAATTGAAGAAGAGAAGGGGTATCGATTGTTTATCTTTCTGTTTAGAACTAAAAATATGTATTTTTTTATATATATATATATATATATATATATATATATATATATATATATATATATATATATATATATATATATATATATATGTATATGTATCGATTTGTAATGTGTACCTACTACCTGATCGTTCTGTATTACTTTTGACAATATTCTTAACTATTGGGCTTGTTGCCACACTCACCCACATACAAAGCTCATCTTTTGCTCCACTAACTGTACGAGCACTAAGTCTAAAACACAAAAAATAAGAATTTACCTCATATATTTTATCTTACATTAATGTTGAAGTATTTTCCTTGAAATTTTGTCTTTTATTTTTTACTTAAGTTATTATAATTTAGGTAAAAACTATACACAGTGAAAAAAGAATAAAATACGAAAATTTATTCAATTTAAATCGGTTCTTTTAATAGTTTTCCGTTTTATAGAAAACTACCGTTATTTGTTGTGTATTGAACAGACTGGATAGTTTGTTTTTTCTGAGTTGACGCATTCCCTCATTTTGTTATGATAAGCAGATGGTCTAAAGATAAGTCACTGTTCCTCCACTTTAATTCTTTTAGAGACAGGCTTGCGGAACCACCGCATTTTTGTAACTATATAAAGTTTTGTCAAAATATTGTACGGTTTAGCACCATACGAATGTACTAAGATGGTAGAGATTGTATCAATATTATTTTAAATAGATAAACATATTATATAGGCTTCTAATTATATTTATATTGTATACATTTTTAGTTTTCCTATTCATATTTGGTTTGAAGACGATTAAAATTGAATACCCTGAATGTGTTACAATTAAACCTAATTACGGGATAGCTATTAATTGATACGGAGAATTAATTACGCATTGTTTAACGCAATTTATGAAGACTATAATTGACTCCGCCAAGGCACTTCAAATGACACGTTCCTCAGTAGGTAGTCCTACTACTACTACCTTATTTACTATCCAATGGCTTGCACTATGAGAACGCGACGGTTATGGGTTCGATTCCCTTTCAGAGGAGTGAGTTATTTTAATATTTTCATTTTCTTCTATATTGCTATAGTCGCTGATGGTGATAGGACAAAGCGCGGCGTTGAGTGTCGGCATAATTCGGTGGCAGCGGAAATTGAGAAACGGAGTGTATTATCACTAGATTCTGTCTAACCTGTTATATGTGACACACAGCTGAAAAAATACACGATGGAATAATTTCGCATCGAATATTGAATATATATTATAAATAAACCTTCACAAAAGTAAATCTTTATACCGTGAATGTCCGGAAATTAATTATTTTAAAGAGCTTACACGTAAATATTAATAGTAACTATAGTACATTAAGCGAAGCGCTCTGGTTGTAAATGCAGTGGCGCATATGCTATTTTCAACTCCATTAGGTAAATCTATATCGATTTTTTAATGTTAATCCACCTGTAATACAATTTAAGTATGTTTGTTTCGCTTTTATTATTATCTGTATTTTGTTTTGTAGTATTTCTCTAATTTTATATTATTATTTTTAAATATATGTTATTATATATTAAAAGATATCCACTTTAAAGATATTTATTAGCTCGTAAACGTTGCGTTACCGGTATAACGGTTATTTGAATCAATGGAAATTGACACTCAATTTGAATGTCTAAGAAAATACTTGCGTGATCTCTTCCCTTTAACCGTCTATCCTTTTGGTTTCATCCCTAATTTAACTTTTAAGGAAACGGATAGCTGAAGTCGTCGACGCAGAAAGTGGTATGTAACCAAAGGGCGATTGATAGACGCTATTTTAGAGGCAACATTACGGTGCTGTGAAAACGCGTAATTTCAACGGTGACAAATTTAGGTCGCGCGAGGCTTAAGCTTTTCCTTTATTGGGAAAACGAAATTTCTGGCAATTTCTCTCTCACATTGATAAATTAAAGTTGTATTAACCAAATGCACCAGAAATATTCATAATGCAAGTAAATATACTTTATTCGTTGCTTATTAAAATACTAATTACAGCTAAATTAGCTTTCCCTGTGTGTCCGCAACACATGCACACGTATACTATGTATACATACGAACATACAGTATACAACGATAGAGTTTAATCACAAAATTTTCTTTTTAACTGCTCGGGGCGTTCACAGAAAAACACTCGGAGCCAATTTTGCATAATAACTTATTCTAACATGGAACACGGATCTAATTGGATTTCATGTTTTGTCTGCTTTATTTGTTTTCCGCCACAAAATATGAAATAGGGTTCAGCGTCAGATTTGGTTACCACAGAGCAAGGAACAGTTATTGACATTTTAATATATTTTGTGTATAAAATAATACAACATAAGCAAAATTAATATTTTAGTAGGCTCCAAGCGTGAAATTGTAAACGCGATAGGTTGTGGATTCGATTCATACTCGTGGCAATGAAATATTTATTAATTGAATATTTTCATTTCCTCGCTCTGGCAACGAGGTAAAGCGTGGTGTAGAATTCCGCCAATAAACCGGCAATTGCTCCAGAATTCCGCGGAAAGTGGGGAACGAATTTTTTTAAACAGAACGGAGGGTTGTAATACTAGGTTCCAAGGTTCCGTCTGCCTACCCTGCTATTTACGGTACACAGCGTGAAGGTTAAAGCAAAAGAAAGTATAAAATCTTGGTGGTCTACGTCAAAGTGGATCATTTATCAATACTTATATTGATAAATGTGTATTTAAACATGTTACAATTTCGAACAGAAATAAGTATCATACATTTTTTACTACTTTATCAAATTGGACTATTAAAAAATCGATGATCATGTATGGCGACATCCTTTTCAATTTAATGTAATCGAAAACTACTCAATAAGAATAAGCTTACTGCTAAAGTCTATCAACATTAATAGAATACAAGTTTTAATCCAGCACTGTCTGCGGACCGCTTAGCCCCACTTTATACGCTTGCATCCGAGCATTACAGGTGAAATGTTTATTTTTTAACTGTATTCAAACAAACATTTTCTATCTCTTAAACGTTACAATTCATGCTTGAAGCGTAAAGAGCTAACAGCGTAATATTTAATGTTCCGTTCGCTTAAAAAGGCCTTGTTTTATGGAAATTTTATATAACTTCTCGGCGAGATTCATTGCGAAAGTCAATTTACAGTTCCTGTGGTTGGATATTTTAGCCACTGTGGATTCTTTTGTTTGATTTCTGCACTTAAAATAACCTTTTACATGCATTCATGGTTTTATACGTGGAACGTTTAATTTTTTACTGACGCAATACTACTTTGGTGTTTAAATTTCATCAACTTTAATATAACATCGTATATGTAAATTATTAGTGTTTGCGTTTGCTCACGTCTTATAAATTTATATTTCATAGATATATTAAATTAAAGGTAAAATAAACTTATCATATATATATCACATATATCGTATTTTTATTTTATTATTCAATCAAATTGCAATATGGAATAATACATTAATATTGATAAATATTTGCATTGTAATTTTCGCAAAAAAATTATCTATATATATAAAAGGACTTGTGCTGACTGACTAAGGTAAGATGCACGCAGAGCCGTAACCGCTGATGGTAGAAACGTGAAATTTAGGCTGATGTTTATTTTCATATTCGGGACATCCACTAAGAAGGGAATTTGAAAAATTTTAACCCTAAAGGGATGAAATAGGGGTTGAAAATTTGTATGGGAAAAAAATTTAATCTGTACCGATTTTTATAAAATTTTAAATTCAGACTCTTAAAAATATTTTATTGAACACATATTTCATGGTTTTTAAGAATTCACCCCCTAAGGGGTTGAAAGTTTATATGGAAAAATCTTTAAATTGCCACCGATTTTTATAAAAATTTAAATTCAGACTGTTAAAAATATTTTATTGAACGTGGTTTTTTTAGAATTCACTCCTAATAAGCGGGGGAAGCCGCGCGCGCCCTCTAGTTTAATAATAAAAAGAAAATCTATATAAAAGGTAGCTAGCTGTAGCTCCTCTGGTGCACACAGTACACGGGGTTGTGGGCGGCGGTGATCACTTACCATCAGGTGACACATACGTTCATTTGCTTTGTCATTTTCCATAAAAAAGGAGTCTACATATAATGAAGAGGAGAGCATAAGGGGTATAAAATATTAGATCGCGTAAGCTTCAAAGTCGACGTCAAAGTAATGGATCAGTTGGTTGTTTTAAAGTAGCGCTTGGAAGCACGTTCTGCCAAACACTGAAACTGACGAAAACCACGTTCAGTATTCCCTTTGAACAAACTTTGTAATCTATGGTTACTGTCACCTAGTGTTTAAGCCAATTTGAAGAAAAAAAAATGTAATATTTAGTATGTATTAACAAATATATGGCCTTTCTTTTCTTCATAACTCTTTAAAAGTTCTGGTAAAGTTTCTGAAAATTTAATAATTAAGCTACACTTGGCTTAGTAGAATCGAGCGTGTACCGCATTATAAAATATACGGCTTGTTAAATTTTTAATTGATATGAAACATTACTTATAAATCCGACACAAGTACGGTACGAACTTCAAAACAATAAACTTCTCTTTGTTTATATAACTTCAGTTTCCGAAAGCAGGTAAGTTTTCCAACATTGTGGTTTTAATGATCTAATATTAACGAACATCGAGGGTATTAATTAAGGATTCCAAGTAGGTATACCATCAATAGAGGAATTATCAACGCAGCGATAGGAGTTGGGAGTGAAGCGTAACGTGTAATATTAAATTATTAAAAGCTAGAATACATTTATTTATTATAAAGCCGTTACAAAAGTAGGAAATAACATTATTGATACAATTGAATGTTTGAGATGTTTTAATTTCTATTTAAGTTAGATTGTAAGTATGTCCTTTTAGGTAAATAGTAACTTGAGATATATTTAAATATACTACTAGGTACTTTAAATAACTAGTAACTAATAGAAACAGTGGGCACATATAATATATAAATTTTAATCAAATATTAATAAGCCATCTGCTTCTGTAATTTTTTTATTACATTCCGTTTGTCGCAGGGAAAGCAGAGGGAACCCAATGTTGAGACGCTCCACTCCCCACTTTTCGTCGAATTCTAGAGTAGCGGAACTCAACGCCGGGCTTTGTGTCGACTCCAAAGCAAAGAAATGAAAATATTAAATATTTCGTTTCCTCGAATTGCAATCGAACCCACAACCTGTCGCGATTACAGTCATACGTTGGTCCACCACGACTGGCCTCATTATTTTAAGATAATTACAATATTGTCACATATTCAACGATAAATAAATCATAATGAAAAAATGAATAGCAAATTTGCTTAAATTTTCATCCCTTACAATCCAAAAATACGACAATGTAAGCAGTTTGCTGTTGACAAGTGTCAGAATTATTGACGTGTTCACCGGTCGACTAAGCCTATTCCTACATAGAGCTACAGCTCTGGATAGGAGTTTAATGTCAGTAAATCAGTAATATTTTATTTCTTTGACCAGTTCTGACTTTAATGTTATAGAGTTTTATTATTTTTTGTTTCGTACAGTTATCAAGTTTTTAAGTGGAAGCAGCTAATATTTGTATATTACCTACCTATTCTACTTAGGCAGAAATGTAAGAAAAAAATTGTATTTTAAATATAGAATATACTTAAGTATAAAACGTAACGTTCAATTATGTACAATAATATTACAAATAATATAAAGAATAAAGAAAATTGTTATCAACTAAAAATAATCAAAAATGATAACTTGATAGAAATAGCATTTATTCGATATATAATTAGTTAAAATAAGTAATATACCTAAATAAATATTAATTTGAGTGAGTAACAAAAAAAAAAACGTTTTTATCACATCTAGTAGAATATTTTTCATCGAAAGTAAATCGTCATTTATTGGCTGACGCGGTGCCGCTCAGCTAATCCTACTACGTCAGCTTCGTGACCTCCTTAATCCTTCTCCCCTTTTGCCAGAACCGAAAGCATACTTTGTTAAGATTATAGATTTTTTTTTGAAAGCTTTAACTACCAAATTTTGCTAACATTTGCTGAATAAAAATAAAACAACGGAAAAACGATTTTATTTTCTTTTTCGCACCTTAATGTATTTGAAATTGTTGGTTAAAGAAATATTTTGTTAAGAAAAGATATATCATATAATCGAGGGCAGTCGTATCGCAGCGGCACGAAGTGTGACTGTAAAATCGACCGGTTGTGGGTTCGATCCCCACTCGAGGAGATGAAATATTTACTTAAATTTATATTTCCATTTCTTCGCTCTGGTGTCGAGGTTAAGCGCGGCGTTGAGTTCTGCCACTCAACACGCAATGCCTCCAGAATTCGGCAGAAAGTGGGGATCGGAGTGTCTTGACACTGGGTTCCCTCTGCCTACCCTGCTGTGTGCGGGATACAGCGTGAAGCTGATTTTTTAAATATACCTGATCAATTTACTAGGCAATGTCCAGCAAAACAAAAAATATACATAGATATTCGTAAATATGGAACAGAATATAAACCTTATATAAAGTTCCAGAACCAGGAAACTATAAACCGAATACAAAAGCTCTAATCTTTCCAAAGTTAACCAAAATTGGTATTCCAATTAGACTAACCTAGTATGTTAGACTACAATATTTGCTTACCTCTAATACCCCACAGTAAATAGACACTCACGAACTAATACAAGCGATCAATAGGTCTTTTCATCAAATTAATAACGCCACTTAACGAAGAACTAGCAACTCGAGTCCAGAGTTGTAATACTTAACGTGCACCGTACGAAGGGTATTCTCGTGTGTCCCCAAGTTATATGGGCCGAAACATGTAAGCAGCTTACTATATGTTTCTCCTCGACTAATATTCACAAAATTACCAGTCTAGCCAATTTCTGCTATTTGAATAATTGATGCGGTTCTCCGGTGAGCTACAGCAAACATTTGCTATCCGCAATCAAAGGTTCCAGTTGCTTGTGTTTCTGTTAATGTTACCTTCGCTTGCTTTTCAACGTATTATTTTATTGTGTATTCTTAATGTATTTATTGGTAGCTATGATTAATTAGAGATTGTTGTTATTATGTTTTTTTTATATTAAGAATATTTAAATTAATATAGAAATGTCACAATAAGTTCTTCTAAATTTTAGACAAAATATAAAACTCGCTTGTCCCGTATCTTGTCTCGTCTAGTCTGTATCGGCTGGAGGTTTCGAGCTGCCAAGTTTAAATTGTTCCCGGTATTTTATTTGACGTTCATATAATACTGTATTCTAAATTGACTTACTGCTTAGTGGTGTAGTAGTCTTTTTGTCAAAAATATACTTGAACTTTTAAAACGAAACATGACGTAAAACTTACATACCTTTTAGTTCCAACATTGTATGTGATGCAACTTAATGAGAGCGCGACTGGTATTAGGAGTCCGAATTAAGCAACAATGTAGCAAAATAACTTCAATGTTTTTTACTTTTACTGAATGGATAGTTTCGTTTTTTATTTTCCAGTTGTAATATCCGTTCTTATCTTCATTTATAAGCGGGTAACCCGCTCTCATGTCGCAGAGATTTTATTGGTTTAAAAATTGAATATCTTTTTTTTTTTTTAAAAATCTGAATTGATTGAGTACATTTGATTCACCTGGCAACTTTACCTACTCGGTGTATTTTAAAATAAAAATATCTTTTTTTGTAAGTTTATTCAGTAATAAAAGTGGAAAAATTGATAAAACAGTTTCGTGCTTCAATGAAGTATGCCTGTATTTAACTACACTACGTCAAACTATATAAATATGGTTTTTGTACGCGTCCACTCAACATAACTCTCGGTTTTTTGCAAGTGATCAAGGATAAAGTGGCGCGAGCTTCAGGTCTAATTGATTGGGTTAATAAATTATTGATTAAGGCCGTAATGGCGCAGTAGCACAAGCATGTAAACGTAACAGTTGTGGGTTCGATTCCCACTTCGATAAATAAATTATTATTTATTAATATTTTTATTTTATCGTCCACAACAACAAGATAAAGCGCGGCGTTGAGTTCCGCCATTTAACATGCGTCAAAAATTCGGCGGGAATGTCCAAACTATAGGTTTCCACTGCCTACTCTGCTAAATGCGGAATACAGCATTAAGTTGAAAACAATAATTAATGTCTAAACAGTGAGCTTATTATGACTTACAAAATATTTTTTCTAATGCTTTAAATACCTGTTACAATTTTACTACAAATAGCTCATGGACCATATAAATACAGATAAATTAGGATGAAATAACATACCATATTATAATATTGTATATCAATTACTGCATAACGACTTGCATTTGCAATTTAGAGACTGACGTGAATCAATATGTAATATATACCTGAAACTTAATACAATATTATACGAGTGACTGTAGAAAGCGAACAATGCACGTAATAGTAACAATACTAGATCCCATTTCAAGGTAACCGCAAGGCAAAGAGGCCTCATCTACAAATTAGTGAGGCCTGTCATTGAAGACGTCTTCACTTCGTAATCACAAGGTACTTCTTGAGGTAAGTACTCGTAAGTTTCCACATGCGACTGAATATCACTAGCTCTTTGATCTAATTACTTCTACTCCTGACTGAGTTGACCTTTACGGCTTATTTTATACTTTACCGTGCATATATTTAACGTCGACGCCGTCGTGTAGCAGTTAAGACAGTTAAAAGATAATTGAATTGTTTTAAACAAATGCGAAAATTCGAAGTTGAAAATGCGAAAAATCATATCAGTCACATCATCGAGTTATTGTTTTTATTTTTTTATTTTATACGTAAAAAAATAAGAGTCTTCGTACACGTTAACATTTTTAGAGTCATTCTACGCTTTGGAAAAAAAAATCCTAATCTCAATGTAGAGATGCTAACAAAATAATAAAGTAATAGCAAGCGTATAAGAATTTCGACGTAGCTTGATAAGAACGTATGTCTTAGTGGTCAGAGCGCTTGGACGGTTTCCAAGATGTGCGGGTTCAAATCCCACCACGTTCAAATTGTATACGTTTTCTAAAAAGTACTGGTCGTGCGTTTATTAATACTACTATACTGTTTTCATAATAACGTACATATGAAATACGAAACTTGAAAAATTTATCACTTGTACAACTTTAAAATATTTTTCATCAATAAAAGTTTACCTCAATACAGGTTTAGAAATGAAATATCCTTTCAATATATGATATTATAGCCAAAACATTAGCGCATTTTAAATCGAAATGCCGAGTCACTACTTCTGCTACCGTTCCCGCAACGAATACGTGGATCAAATATTAATAATAATAAATAAAATACAAAACGGAAAAGCTTTGCCTTATATGTATTCCGTTTACAGTGAAAGAAGTAAATGAAATTCTATTATACTAAATTCGTGTAAACAATAATATTTTGGGAGCGTCCCTGCCAAAACAGCAAAGAATAACCTCGCGTCGTGTGTCGCATACCAACGAATCGAGCAACAAGTAAAAGTCTTTGTCTCTCGCCAAATGTGAGCAATTTCGGAGCTCTCTATCAACTAGAACTTCGTTTTGGAGATTTTTGAAAATTTTAACATACCTCGATCGCTTTGTTTCGGCGCGCAATATTCACCTGTTTTACAGTGCTGCGCCGCGTTCCGGGTTTTCAATATGAATTGATCACAGATACTCTATGCCGCTTTGGTGCATAACTTTAGAATTTCATTTGATTTAGAAATAGATTTCACGATTCAATAATTTAGTGTAGATAAACAGATCTAATTCGGAGGTTTCATTTTGGTGTAAAAGATTAAGTCTGCTCCTAACGTTAAATCTTGTTTTAACTATACAAAATAAATTGAGAGTAATGACAGAAAAAAGGCTGCTCACGCATAAGTGAGGTCTGTAGAGGAAGCCTAGTGCTTAGACACTTCGTTTCCCATATTCCACCAAATTTCCAAGACAATGCGTGTTAGTTGGTGGTACTCAACGCTGTGCTTTGTCTACCAGAGCGGAGAAAGGAAAAAAATTAAAATATAATCATAACCTCAATGAGGACCGTACTCACAACTGACGCTACAACGGCCTCATACTAAAAAGGGAAGTTATAACTATAATTTAAATTTCAATAATTAATAATATATTTATGTAATATATAAATAAAAGTAAATTAGCTTCACACTGTATCCCGCACACAGAGGCAGAGGGAACCTAGTGTTAAGACACTCCGTTCCCCACTTTCTGCCGGATTCTGGAGGCATTGCGTATTGAGTGGCAGAACTCAACGCCGCGCTATGGCGGCGACTGGCCTCAATCCCTCTGCCTAACCTGCTGTGTGCGCGATACAGCGTGAAGCTGATTTGATTTTATTTTTTATAAATAAAAGATTTTATAGAAGATTACTTCCAGGTATACCGTTTAGACTAGCAAGAATGAAACTCGTCGTTAACCTGGCATGTTACTGTATCTGTTGCATATGCTCTTGGGGGCAATGCATTGCGATTATTCCGCCGTTTAGAATGTTCCGAACATTTTAACAGCGGCTGCGGTCGTTAGGCGTTGGGAGGTGTCTCGCGACGCTTGCATTCAAACATTATGATAAATGGTAACTTTGACAAATTTCTTATTTATTTCTCTTGAAGTGTTTCTATAAATATCTGGAACAATAACTGAACGTCGGCCATGTCTGCGTCTCTCTCAAATCAAATTAGAAATATTCAATTTCAAAAGATTGTAGTACATTGCACTTTATAACAATCGTTAGTATTTTTGGCGTTTTAAATATTTTAATAGTAAATAATGTATGTAATCTAACAATTTATAATTATTTAGGATCCAGTAGAAGATTAAAAAATCTCGGCACTTCAATTAGTATAGGCCGTGACTCTTATTACCATAAAAGGCCATTTCGCGAAATAAATAAAAGAATCAGTTATATAAATGGTTAAATTTGAATGCTTTTAGAAATTGTTCTGTAATACAACTATCACAATAACCGAGTCTAGAGCTATACAGAACGTAATTGGTGCTCGAGCTTGCTATCGCTTACAAATTGTGCTCCTCGGATTCAATTGCTCGCTTTATATTGAGTAATCGTGCATGGGTTTTGTCTAATAACATAATAGACAAGAGGTTGCGGATGTTACATCTGATTTGTTATAATTTTACATAAAAAGGGAAGAATTTACATTCTATTAAATTAAATTTACATTGATGACAAAGCATAGTGTTGTCTACCAACGAATATTTTTTGGTTTATGAACTCTATATTTTATAAATCTGTTTGTTCCTTAGGCGACGGAGTTCAACGTTTTTATTAAACTGCAACAACAACTATGTTCTGTTCGTGTATTGAATATACCAATTTCTACAATAGAGATTAGGACGATCGATTTCTATGTAATATTTATATAAATATGTATGTAACTAATGTCAACTATGAGCTATTTAATGATCTTTTATCATTTATATGTATTTACGATGTAATTATTTTTGGAACTAAGTAAATTACAATACAATTGTAGCAATCCGATTAGATGGATACATTAAGACTTAATTTCAATAAGAGATCCGATTATCTAAGTGAATTAGTAGCCTCTAAATGGAGATTAATTTGGTTTTGAGATAATATTGAGAATATTATTTGAGAAATAAACAAACGTTAGGGCAATATCAATAATATAAAGTGATTTTATTCCCACAACTGCTATATAAAATATTAAATTTCAACAAAATTTCTGAGGACGATATGGATTCGACCTCTACTCGGCGACTATAATTATTTTCTTTTCCCCAATCTGGCTAGAATCTGAAAGACAAAGTACGGCGTTGAGTTTCGCTACTTAAGAAACAAAGTTTCGAATTCACGTATACGTATTAACATTAAGTTCTCACTGTCTACTTTGCTACAAGCGGGATAGGAGTGAAGCTGAAAAATACAATATTGCTAAAAATAATATAAGTTCTATATATGTAGGTACGTTCTATACATATAATACATAAATGTAATTTGAATAGATGGAATGGAGCTATCACTTTCATCTTATAAATTAGATTCTCTTTGATCCGTTTCATCGAAATATACAAAGTAAGTTAAGTAAAAATGCCAATGTAACTAAATAAATATTTCTAAAATTTATTTTTATTTTATAACAGATTCTTTAAATGTATCAGAATAAATATATTAAATATAGTAGTTTATATTTTAATGATATTCTATATTGAATATGTAAAACAATTGTGAATCTTTGAAATAACAAAGACAAGGTTTCTAGATTGTTTTCAGGGTGTATTGTATTTTATAAATCAAGTCCTTTTATTTTATTTTTTTATGCATAAATTTGTAATTCTCAATTTTGTGGTGGCGGCCATTTTGGATTAATAATATATATATATATATTGACTATATGTACTTTTATTGGCATCAGAACGGAAGTCGTAATCCAAATTTCAGCTCAATCAGACTCAGAGAAATGGGTTTAATTGAGCTTGCTAGATTTTACATACACTAACACACACAAACAATACGCAAGTCAAATAAAACAATACAGCAAGTCAAACAAAAGCTTGTTTTTACTTTTTTAAGTAGGCAGAGGAAAAAGGAGGAGTGTTACAATACTCTGTTGCCTGTTCCACCTAATATTAGAGATAATTCTCGCTTTGTGTTAGTGGCAAAATTCATCAATAACTTAATATCAATTCATTCTTTTCCACTATTGGGTTCGAACCCATTATTCTTTCTGCCTATTTCATAACAAGGAAAAACACGTTTGAAAGCAAAGGTCAAAATCGGATCGATGCTCAAATTATATTTTGTTAAATCAAAGTTTCGCAATGGTTTTGATGGAAACTTTATTAATATATATTGAAATTAATCTCTATTAAATACTGGGAATTTAAATATTTTATTACTAATAAAACGTTGCCAAGTAGATTCTCAGATATTATTCTATTTAATATCTTTGCCAATTTGAACTGCTTAATGAGTAATAAACAAGTCTCTTGTAATGCTCAATTTATTTATAAGGAGCTTTTGTTGAAATCTGATGTAGCTATATATAGTATTTGATTTTTATTATAACGTTAGGGTCACAGGTTCTCGTGTGGAGTATTCAATAGTTCTGTATTTTTTTTAGCTATTTTTTTAAAACAAGAAAAATGTGTTTGTTACATTATTCTTATAATTACCGTAACATATAGTGATTGATTATATTTAAAGAAAATATTTAAAAAAATATGAGGGGAGTTAATTCTATTTTAATACATCCAAATTTGAAAGTAAAGGCGATGGTTTAAGAACCACCTCGTCGAATTTTCAAAAGAAATTCCAATGTTAAAAATCTAAAATGTGCGAATATTTCTAAAAGGGAAACTGAAGAATGAAGATAAAAATAAATAACTGATTTATTTACAATTCATCCTAAGTCCTAAGATCTTGGCACTACCTGAGTTAAAGCTTCTTTACATCAAACGGCATAACAAATTCATACATAATGTATAAACGGCTTAATGGAGCTGGCATGAGGTCAGGCCGACTTGGCATTAAGAGCTTTCGGTGAGGCCAGGGGGTGGGGGGAGGGACCAAAGTGAATATTATAACAGGATAATAATAATATTCCTTGTTTTCTAGCTGCTAAGTAAACAGTTGCGGGCCCGACGCCGCTTTGCAGCCAAAGGTTTAAGATACCGAGATTGTTCGGTCAAAGAGACTGTGCTGCTGAAAAACTATTTGTATGATAAATATTGACTGCCGCTGAATTCTGGCTTAAATAATATTGTAAAATAAATACGGCGATATCAACATTTTCGTGGTATAGTTTAATTAATGTGGGGCGTGTTTGAGCAACTCTATTTAGTACTCGATTGTAGGAGACTCAAACTCTGTGCAGAATGTTTTTGCATAAATGCGCATATTCGTCAATTTGTCATTTTATGAATAACATCTTATTAAACCTATATACTAAAAATTCGCTTCTTATTCTTCTTATTCACCTCTAAGTAGGTATAGGTCACGCTAATTTTAAGTCAATCCCAGTCAACCCACTCCACCTCACAGTTATCTAGAGAGCATAAAATGTTTTTATGTGTTATACCCAACTCTTAATAATTATTTTCATTTGAAATCTATAGTAAAAGTTAGTATAAAATAAAAAAAAAATTCTAGATGACTCTATATTCGCACCAAATCCTTTTTAATGTATTATGTATATATTTTTTTAATTATGCATACAGGATCTGTAAACAATTAATATACTTATATTAACTCATTCATTCAGTTGACTGAGCCCATTTGTGGAGCAGCGGCACGAGGTGTGGAACCGACTGGTTGTGGGTTCGATCCCCACTCGAGGAGATGAAATATTTACTTAAATTTATATTTCCATTTCTTCGCTCTGGTGTCGAGGTTAAGCGCGGCGTTGAGTTCTGCCACTCAACACGCAATGCCTCCAGAATTCTGCAGAAAGTGGGGAACGGAGTGTCTTAACTGCCTACCTTGCTGTGTGTGGGATACAGCGTCAAGCTTTTTTTTTATTGTGTAATACATATTTTTTTTTATTAATGCATGCAGGATCTGCAATTAATAGTCTTATATTAACTTTCATTCAGTCTTTTACAAACATTAGTTCTTAAGAAAGAAGTTCATTTTTTGTTGCTAAGTTCAAAATTTTTCATACTTGTCGTAGCACTTATTTCTTTAATGAAATACGTTACGCTTTATGTTACGGCTGTAGGACAAAGAAAAATTAATTTTGCAGCTTAGTATTTGAATAAACGTTTCGTCGAGAGATACATTTACATAAGTTATGAAACTCGAGGTAATCGTTATATTGGACTTGTTCTAATTATTCTCTAATTATATCGCAATTTAATTTATTTATAGGTCAATATGGATATTATTTTGTACTTTATTTAGATTAAATATTTTTTTAGTAAATACATTTATTTTTTGAGAAGCATTAAGTACGTGTCTTATTTAGTTGTTTTGAACTTTACTTTAACAAGTTTCTCTAAACGATCATATTTATAAGGACAAATATAGAATTTCTTGATTTTTATTAACCACATTAAATATAATAATCCGCAACTGAACCGGAAATTGTATATTTTTAAATTATATAATTCGATTGAGATACTTCTTAGAGTAGTTTAACAATTTCAATCTTCCTGTAATATATATCGTGGTATCTTCCGAGTGAATGCACCAGTTAAGTACCAATTATCAAGCTGCCTTTGTAAAGAAACTTCATTGTACACTTTACAAGAAAATCGCCTTGCATATTTCTTAAAGTTGTTACGTATAACCGGGGCTTAACTTATAACAATGTCGTCTACAGAGAGCATTTACAATACAAAGTAAATACTTTCATTCGGATATAA
>JAATLQ010013245.1:0-11761 GCA_013421005.1 Heliconius erato x Heliconius himera | reverse complement strand
CCTCGGGATGGCCCTAAGTAAACCTGCTTTTGAGTTACAACAGCCACAAAGTACCAAGAAACCACGTTTGGACCGTTGGACAATTTCGCCGAGGGGTCATACAAATATTCATATTTAATTCTGCGCTGCCTTTGAACTTGCCTATTAGCAAACAGACCTCCGAAAGACCAATTTTGCATAAGATTAAAACTTAACATTGTTAATGTTTTCGTGTTCGTTTCATGTGAGTATACTGTAATATATAATGCAATATTGTTTAAGTAAGGTTTTTTTTAGAAGAACCAAATATATTTAAGAAACATTTTCAATATAAATAATTTACATCAGGAGAAGAAACTACTGAGCATTCTATGGATTCACAATATAATCATAATCACAGGGTTAAAACCTACTAAATGTATTTGAATAATATTTTTGTACAATGTCATTCAAATCTTAACAAAAGTTTTTACAGAACTTTATGATCTGTAAAAACACAGGCTACTCTTTCGACAATTATTGCTACGTTTAAATAAAAATATTGCCACAAGCCTACAACGGTAAGCCCAGATAAGCGCCTTTTATAATTAAAACAGTAAATCTTCTTTTGGTATAGAATTTATTTTTTCTCAGGTACTTAAATATATTTGAAGGAATAAATATTTAAGTATAATTTAAATGGTTTTTTTTAAATAGTTTGATATATTAAGGAAATGTGTTAAAATTATATAAACAACGAAATATAACGACAACTAAACCACGGGCAGGTGTAATACGCGTCTCTAGACATTAAAAATTAACTTTCAAAAACGAATTCTGAACCCGAAACCATCCAGCGACACGTTGTAACGTTTCGTGCTAATCAAAATATTCTATTCTGTTTGTAAACGTAAATTTGAGCAAAAACACGGGCTGCGGTCAACCAGCGGTCTTGTTTCAGCGGCGACACGTAAAGCAGGCATTGCATTGAATTATTTACAATACATATAATAAATTCCCTTTTTAATTTTCATCTACCCTCACGTAAATTAGATTAGGTTATGGACGAGTGACGAAACGTGGTGAATGTTTTATATAACACTTTACTTAAGAGCTTTTATTATAAAGCACATGTCATTTCTCTAAAGTTTGCTTGAAAAAGTAAATAATATTTATCTATATTGCAACTAAATTAAAGTGGGGAACGGAGTGTCTTAACACTAGGTTCCCTCTGCCTACCCTGCTGTGTGCGGGATGCAGCGTGAAGCTTTTTTTTATATTGATACTAATTAATTGATTTAATTTATTTAAATAAAAAGATATCCATAGAATTTTATCTTAATAGTAGATACCTAAATTAGCTTTTAAATTAATGAAAGAAGCGGACTATTTGCAACAATATTTGAGAGCTCTTGGATTTGTCAATGTCAAATGCTTAATTAATGAAAAGAGTTTGGACATACTTAATTACATTAATTTTGATTAGTTAAGATCTTCCCTTAAATCTTTATTATGAAAAATCATTACTTTCCCCACTATTGACTGTTTAAATTGTACACTGCTTTTTAAGTTCTCCTTTTTTATAGATTAAAAGCATAATGTTTTATATTAGAAGTGGAGTGATACTATTTTCCTGATTTGACTATCTGATAAGTCTAAAGGAACGGTACGTGAGTAGGATTATTTCACTAGGTTTCATATGCTGTGCAGTGCTGAAGGTGACTAAAAAATAAAAAAAAAACAGAAAAATTACAATATTGAATTAATTGGTGCCAAAACTGTATTTTAACGACCATCTAGTCTATTTCTATTATACTGTCTATTTCCATTATACAGGCTATTAAACTTGTATAATAGAAATAGAAACGTCTATACATGTATTATACATATGCGTGGATCTTTGTAAATCTCATGCAATGCCCATTACGGTGAACGTTTCCGTTGTGATTACAAACACTATTCTTAGACCAGATTTACTGACTGCGCTTAGATTTAAACAGAAGTCAAGCTAAATAATTCTATTCTACATGTTATTCATATATGTATATTGTGGAATTTTATTTTATAATACTTAATAAAGTATAAATTATTTCTTGAATTTTATAATATTATTATTATTAAAATACAAATTTCAGTACTTAAATAATTTAAAAAAATATTTAACATTAACATTTTAAATATTTTTTAGTATATAGAAGAGTTACCTATGTAGGTAGCAATACATTTTAAATTTAAGTAAAACGCTGTTACAGGTGATAATAAGTTCAAATCCTTATTTTAAAACATACACAAGTAGTCATTTAGTTTACTTATATCTTGCCTATTTAATTTTATAGCGTATAGGCATATTATTATCGACTCTATCGGAAATTACTATCGAGGTGCATCGCAACAAAAACTAGTTGATATTCAATATAAAAAGTGCATTACAAACACTAACTCCAGGCGATACATACGTGGCTCGCAGCGAGGCGTAAATGCCATGGTCACCCATCGTAACAACGTGGTAGTTGCTATTTTTTAGATATAAAATTATGCCTTATTAAAATTATTAATAGTATTTTACTTATGCGATGGCACGGGCCAATGCTTCGTTATGGACCAAGGAGGCTCTGTTTACTGTTTCCGTTCGAACGACCGTTATTTTGAATTTTTCACAAGCAAATATAGTTATAATAACAGGTAGTGAGTCATTGCGTTTTATATCTATTATTTACGCTACATTGATCTTACTAATAATCTATAAAATTGTATACTACTCTTACGTATTTCTGTAGCGTCACGCTTTCCCCCGTAGAGTTAGACAAAGAGAACCTAGTTTTAAGACATTCCTTTTTCTACTTTCCGCCTAAGTTTGAGACACTGCGTGTTAAGTGGAAGACATCAACACCATGCTTTGTTTTTCCAGAACTGGAAAATAAAAATAGCTGTTACCCCCACATGAGGATCGAAACCACTATCATCGCGTTTATTAGATACTATCCCACTGCGTTACAATAGAGTCAACTATACGTGTCGCATACTTCAATGTCGTTATGTGTTATAACATCGGGTCTCTACGCGCAGCCAAAGTTAAGGTCAAATTACGTAAGTTCCACCGTAGACGGCGTGGCGGCGTGCGCGCAGGTTCAACGGCCGGGGCCCACTCGGGCGAACTTCTAACATTTTTTCCTGTGGAGTTTACTCATACACATGATCAATCTTCACTATATATTTAATATATGAATATTTATATTTATGTTGATATTACTTAACGAATTCTTCTATATTATTTTATTTATTACTTTATAGTAAAAAATTAAGTCATTTTAGAAGTTTAAGACAACATATTTATTTTAACTTAAAAGAGACCAAACTAAGCTTTTATTAATTTGGTATAATCTGATTACACTACTTATTTGTAAGCTACCTTGATTAAACATAATAAATAAAATAAATCATAAATCAGCTTCACGCTGTATCCCGCGCACTGCAAGGTAGGCAGAGGGAACCTAGTGTTAAGACACTCCGTTCCCCACTTTCTGCCGAATTCTCGAGCCATTGCGTGTTGAGTGGCAGAACTTAATACCGCTTGTCCTCGACACCAGAGCCAACTATACGTATCGCAATAGAGTCCACAACAAGAAGAAATGGAAATATAAATTTAAGTAAATATTTTCATCTCCTCTAGTGGGGATCGAACCCACAACCAGTCGGTTTTACAGTCACACTTTGTGCCCCTGCGCCACGACTGGCATGCAATAGATGAAGTTAATACGTAGACATATATCTCGCTACACATTCTCGTACTTACACACACGCGTATGCCTACTCCAGCGAAGCTTGATACACTAATCTCGTAAAGGAAACTGTAGATAAGACAAGGGAATCAACGAACACGTGTATTCCACCGCACCCTGTAATTACCTTACGTACATTGATGACAAGAATTAATTAGCACTATCGAAAACAGACGCCCCGCGCGTACCGTTGACACCTGGCACTTACCTATGAAACATAGCTTTAATCCTTGTGAATTTGTACCTTATAAATATAATATTATATTTAGTAAATATATAAATATATATATTTACTTAACTTAGCTCCACGCTGTATTTCTAGCGGGTAGCTAAAGAGAACAGAGCGCAAAAAGCTATGGTGACAGAGTTTTAGAAACGTTCTAAGTAGTGTTAGAGGGAAAAAAATTATAATATAGTGATTCGGACGGACGAGTCGTAACTGCAATAAAGTATATTTATGTGACTACCAACTTTTTATTTATTTTATTCTAACAATAGTATGACAATATAAATATTAAACATGTCATCCGTTTTTAATTATTTTATGACAGTACCGTGGACAAGCGTCATTTTAATCTTTCATTACCTATACATATATCAAATCAAATACAAACGTAATATTAATTTCTTATCGGATGGTCGGCTACGGCTACTCGCTATTTTAAAATATATAATAAATCTATACAGGCATAGATGTATAAAATACATATCGATATATCTAAAAATCTATATAAAAAAGGATTTATTGAAATTCACTTTTACATAAGAGTTTTCGGTGTTGAGCTCTACCACTCAACACGCTTTGTCTCTAGAATTCGGTGGAAAGTGGGGAAGAGTCATAATGGGAACAGAGTGTCTTCATACTAGATTTCTAGGAGACATAACGTGAAGCTAAAAAAAACACATAATTTACTAAAAACAATTTTATAATAATTAATAAAGTACGTCATTGAAAGTAAATAAAGAAAATGACAAAAAAATATAACAAAGATAAAATAGAAACAAAGAATGTCAGCAATACATTAATAAAATTAAATTATACACCAAATTTCCACTAAAATTACTTTCACTGGTTTTACTTACATTAATGTGACTTTTTACTTTCAATAGAATAAAGTTGGTAAAGTTTGCAAATCCCTTGGGCTATTGTCATACCCACAAACACAAGTTTTACGCTCAGTTGAAGAGGAATGGGGTAGATTACTAACCACTACATAGGTATATACATACATACATACATATATATAAGGTATTTCGATTGAACGGCTAATTTGCGTCGTTGACATTTATGAAAATATATGAAGTTTCTAATTTATCTTAAATAAGATTTTTATATGAATAGCTAAATGATTAAACTTCCTTAATAACCGCTAGAAAATCCTTAAAATAATACATCAAATAGGCCGCTTTCTTTATATGAACAGCAAAAAAGTAAATAAAACGACGTTTGCACATTTAATATGTACAGATTGAAATTCTTTTTATGCATTATTAAAACCATAATATATTAACATGTGTAGAAAGAACGTCAAAAGTAGTTATAAATTCACCATGCTGAAAACTATATCCAATTATTCGTCTATTCCATTATATTTCCATGTTGTTTCCATTTTGATCCATTTTCGGTTTACTTGTTAGATAACGAGATGTGTGTTCACCAATGGTATTAACAAAAAGATATTTCCGACGCAAATCCGAGTACATTTATCTATTATAAAATTGCGCGTTAGTTAGTGTTCTGTTTCGTAATTATCAGAAATACGACTTGTATTTACATTTCTTTAATATTTTCTATTTTATTTTGTATTTTTGAACTTTTTTATTTGACTATTTGTAAAACATTACTTTCTGCAAATTCGTTTTGAAAATCTGTTGTTTTTTTTAGACACTCCGTTCCCCACTTTCAGCCGAATTCTGCAGGCATTGCGTGTCGAGTGGCAGAACTCAACGCCGCGCTTAACCTGACACTAGAGTGAAGAAATGGAAATATAAATTTAAGTAAATATTTCATCTCCTAGAGTGGGAATCGAACCCACCCCAGTCGGTTTTACTGGCCTCATCAAAATCTGTTGTGTTTCCGTAAAAGTAAATAGTGTGCGACGTTAAAAGGCGCTTAATGCTCTTAAGCGTATACAACCAGCTTATACCGTCCGGATGTCTTCTGATGTCCGCTAACGAGACCGATTTTCAAGATCAATACAATTTCGGACCCTTTGAATAATCCTACATTGGTTTCTTATAAACGATACTTCAGATATTCGCAGAAAGAGATACTCATTTATTATTCAAAATATCTCGTGATTATCGTGA
This sequence comes from Heliconius erato x Heliconius himera, assembly GCA_013421005.1. NCBI lineage: Eukaryota > Metazoa > Arthropoda > Insecta > Lepidoptera > Nymphalidae > Heliconius > Heliconius erato x Heliconius himera. Next base: position 5,714 of record JAATLQ010013245.1, on the reverse strand, counting down.
TTCTAAAAGCTAAAAGAATGTTTGAGTACGTTAATTATATACTATTATATAAATATATAAAGATATAAAAAAGTTTTTATTTACATATTATTATTAAAATTGAAACATGTCTTAACTTGATATATTAATATAAATTTCATAACAAAGTAGCAGTGGTTTAATGTAATGAGTGATAAAAGATAGAGGCCGTAAAAAGTTAGTGGCACGGTATGTCGGCGGCGACGCGGGTCATGCACCGGTGCGGCGGCGGCAGAGAGGCGCGAGATGGCTCGCGGCGGAGGCTGAGCGAGCGCGGCGCAGGCGCCCAGGTGCTGCAGGTAGGCCCGCCCCTACGCCCTCCGCGCCTCGCACCTGCCTCGCGGCGCTCAGTCCACCGCCACACGCCGGCCTGGCGACTTGTGCTCCGTGCACGCCGCCTCGCACTCCGTACCTCCCGACCGCCAGTTTCCCGCTCTCCCGACTCGACGCTCGACTTGTACCACTCGACGAAACTTTGTGCGATCCGCCGCGACTTTTAGAACTTCCGATCAGGAGTCGGCGGCGCGTGCCCGTCGAAGTTTTGGAGATCGGCCGTGAATGCGGTCGTGAGAGACGTTGGAGAGGCCTCGCGGAGGCCGTCGGCACGCTGTTCCCGCCGCAGCTTGGGTGCGTGTCCTACGCGACGCCGTGCGCCTGCTGCCCGCCGCTGATCCTGCAGCATCCGCACCCGCTCCCACTGACTCTACCGCTCCCGTTACCACTCGCCTTCCCGCTCCAATCACTCGACACACAAGTCGCTAAACACCAGCGTCTGCTGCTCTCTAACATGGTAAGTACCCTCCGATTTTCCCGCCCATTTGAGGCGCTCGACCGATAAGTTTCCGCGAGAAGAGAGCAAAGTTGCCGGGATTTGAATCTGATAATGACACAGTTCCATAAGTAATGTGTAGAGATCATATCGCTATTTACGTATTGAGAACCTTCTATTGTAACAACTTTCATGGAAATAAATAAACTAACTTTTATATACAATGTAAATATTTGATAACATATGTATATATGCAATAGATATGTTATCATCGTCATGATATTGTACATTTAACGTAACTTTTATCGTATCTTATCATTGATAACTTTAAACTTAAAAGCTTTCAATAAAAATATTATTGTCCTAGTGACTGACATAGTTTAGTTTAGATATACACACACACACAGACAACAACTTATGTGTATTTTTTTTAAATTATAATTAATATAAATTTAAAAAATCACTTTCGAATTATTTTGTACAATTAGCTATATTTATTTATTTACTTTAATGTCGTTTATTTTTTGACTGTGATATTCTATGTCTGACCACGATGCATTTGTTGGTTTTATATTTTTTAACCACAATAAAATATATTTAAAATAAGATCGTAAATAATCGAATGGGCGGGTGGTGAAAATCGATAACAAAATCAACTTTTGTTTACAATTCAAAGTAGATTCTTATCTTATTTCCGATGTGGCACTGGTCGCCCCCCGACCATAGAAGTAAACGGTGATGACAGAACTTTGACTCAAAATGGAAGTCGCATCAAACTTTTCTCATTAAGACCTTCCGTCAAAGGTGTGTTTACGTTATTTTAATACTTACTTATTACCCACAAATCTAATTTACTACAGCCAGTCCGCTGTCGGCCCTATAAAACCCCCAAACTTAGTAGTGGACATATTTTTAAATAATAATAATTACTTATCAAACTTAATTTAATAATATCTTATGCATTACATTCTCAAAAACTATTTATATTCAAATGAAAATATCAACTTCTTATTTATATTTTATTAAATCCAATCCAAGTCCAATTTGTAAAATTATTTTCGTTAATCATACATATTCATTAAAAATATACTAAAAACGCGACGACGTAACGGTTAAGATGTATTTTAAACATATCACCATGCTATATTTTCCGTATCACAACTACGATTGGCATAACGGCAAACTCTAGAATCAGAAATATTACATTTAAACGTTTATTGAAAAATAATTAACAAATTATATAAAAAATTTATTTATATTATAAGAAAAGTTTAATGCACATATCATAATAAATATATATGCCGAAGATAAATAAACAACAAATATTGTATTTACATTCGCTGTAATAGAAATCATCGCATGCAGCGGCATTCATTATATCAGTTTCACCGCAATTTCGCTCGAAAGCCGCGACTCGACGCGACCGCGCGAAACGGTATCCACGTCGCGAACATGCGATTAATGGCGTTAAGATATTTGACAAAAATATTATTTTTAATAAATTAAATTACGAAAATGACAAAATATAATATAATACTTGATTTCCGCCGCTCTACATACGAAGCTGAACGTAGTGCTTGGACACTACGTTATTGTTGCCTAAGTCTCTCTTTCTTTTTTTCCTACCTAAGCACTATAAGGTAAAAGGTGTTCACTACACAAATATTTGGCTAATTGTATTAAGACATCTTACAAAAATGGTAATTTCGATCATTTGAGTTACAAAAAAATACCAAATACTATCAACATAATCACACATATCATCTAGTCGTACATATTCATAAGTTGATTTACTTCGTTTGTGCAAACTCATTGTGTTAATTATAAAAATACAGGTTTCTAGAGAGTCTTTATCATTTAGGTATAGCTTACTAGCGACCTGCTCGCGGTTTCGCCCGCGAAATCACGATAGCATTCGTGTTTTCATATACCTAGACTCTTAAATGCGGCTTCGTTCGCTTAAACTTATAATATAGCCAAAGCATAATATGTTTTATTTTTTTAATAAAAAGTGTCCTGTCCCTTTTTATACCTCTAAACATATGTGTACAAAGTTTTATCATAATCAATTGAATAGTTTTGGCGTGAAAGCGTAACAAACAAACTTTAATGTGAATAAATTCGTAATATTAGTATGATCATGTATTTAAAATAATAATAAGTATTGGACAGACAGATTCAACAAACATGTCTAACATGTAACACTAGTCGCTCTAAAGTTCATTGATATAAATATTGAGGTAAACGCGACCATGATTCGGCGGAAAATGGGGAAAGGAGAGTTTAAACAGTAGATTCTCTCAACCTACTCTGCTGTGTGCGGGATACAGCGTAAAGCTGAAAAAAAAAAATAACGATATTTAATCACTTTCTTGTAACACAGGAGAGAACAAATCTCAGATATTCAATTTGGTCTGAGACATCATCATAAAAATCTTATAAATATGTCATTAAGTGCGGTTTCTATCATCGTATCATTGTAAACTGTGAGAGGCCCCATCGCTTATACGAATTGCTTATTATTCTACTTGAATTATGAGCGTTAGCGTTTTTATGTGAACTGTTTATAGTAGGCACGTCGTCGAAAGTATGTATCTTAAGAAAGTGGCACCAGACACTAAACGTGTTTTAGGTAAAATGAATAATACTAAATTTGTTTTAGGTAAAAGCATGTTTAATATTACGAGATATTAATTTCGGTGTTTCTTTACAAAAAAAGATTCGAAAGCAAGCAAAAATCTTTCTAAATTAACAAAACTAAAGGTAGTTTTAAAGATTTTTATTTTTTTTAACAAAAAACCAAATTAAAATTATAAATAAGATATATATTTAAATTTTAAGTAGAGCTCGCATAAATTTTATGTATTTCATAACAATAAAATTAATTACAGTAGTATTTTACATTGTGAGAACATAATAATTAAAAATAAATAACAATATAATTGAAATTTTAAACTTTAAAAATTATTTAATTAATCAAAAGCATTCAATATTCTGTTAGAACGCTACCTTTTATACATTAGACTGAAAATAAATAATAAAAGGTCATCGTGCTGGCTTACGATCCGGAACGCCCATAGACTAACGTGTGGAGAGCAAAAAACAGTCTCACTATTTATTGAAAAAAAAAACAACATTATTATTATTACTGCGGTGTTTCTACGCATCTGCTTTTTGCTAGGTTTATTATTGCTCTTGCTAAAGGAAAAAATCCATTTTTTCTCATCATAATATCAAACTTATAAAATACAGGTAAATTTTAGAATGATTTTAGGTTTTCTATTTTAATTAATTCATAAACATTTCGTCACATATTAGACAGATTATCACATCACTATGTTGTTCATTGTACGCCGAAGCCGTGGGAAACGGAAACGTCTTAGATATACGTTCTATAGTAATTAAATTTGTATAAGTTTAGCTTCCTTCCGTACTAAAATATAAAAAAATATATATTTATATTTCTGTATGTAAATAATAGTTTGTATGTATATGAATGAAATTTAACTAATAACTTAATGAATGGTTCATTATTTATATTATAAGTTTTTGTTCTTAATTATTTTCTTTAGTAAATCGAATCTTGATAAAGAAAATTGTTAACACAAGATAAAATAAAAAAAACTGTTTTCAAAATGAAAATATCATACTTTGGGATCCTTCTCTTATGACATATATTTTAAACTATCTGCAAATGGTATTTACTAGTAACGAAACTTCTATAATATTCAATGAATCACGAAACTTGATACTTTCTCAAATGTAATTTTATGAAAATGTAATTAAAACTGGGCAAATACTATTTTAGCTTAATCTTATCAAATATTCATATAAAGTTTTTATGTGGTATAAAAACTGGAGCACTTGGGGCGATGCACGTTTTTCCGGTTAAATAGTTAAATACTGTGGTACTAGACGTCAGAGTAACGAATTTTTCTCTCTAATTACTCGGTGTCAGAGCGATTGTGCAGGAAATGCTCTCGCGCCGGACAAAGGAGTCTGCGACGTTCATTAATAAGATCTTTCTAACTGCAATTTCCCTGAATAAAACCCGAGTCTCGTTAAAAATATTAATATCGACGATATACCAACCGCCTTAATGGTGACGATCATTTAAATCCTTTGTCCTGTTTAGCTGTATCGCTTTTAATTACAAATTCATTTCGTTAGCGTTTTAGATTTATTTTATGATCGTTTTTTAAACATTAACAAATGTATCTAATATAAATAAATATTATTTTATATCAATGGTTAAATATAAATATATAGAATAATAAATTCAATTATTATAAAACTTGTATAATTTCTCTTCAAATGTATAGAAGGTAAAAAATTAAGCATTGTTCTCAGTACCCATTATTAATCAAAATCGTTATGAATAACATTAATTTAATTGATTTTAATCGCTTTAATTATTTTATACGATATTTCTTTATATAATCAAATCAATCAAAATCTAATTAATTATTTTATACGGTATTTCTTTACATAATCTAATCAAAATCTTTAAAAAAAATCACATTTATAAAATTTTAAACTTTGAAGTGTAAACTTTATTTATGTACAGACAATTTTTTCCTATGCTCATTCTAATTTTAACAGAATTCAAAAGTCAACTTACAATGTAAGACAGATTTTAAAATCACATCACACTTTATAGATATAAAATATAACACCTTAGTCATAGAAACAAAAAATCTATTAAAAGTAAGAATATCTTTCTGACATAAAAAAATATATTATGGATTTTTAAAGTACTTTTTAACAAAGCTCGCTTTCTGGATCCTTTTTAATATCTTCATATAAATACGTCACAGTGGATAAAGGATAAAGGAAAAAGGTGCTTCTTGCTTCTTTGTAGTATAGATAATGAAAAATTGGACAAGGTCATCGTGAGAAGCATTTTCATACAAGTACATATTATGTA
>JAATLQ010013236.1:25027-55005 GCA_013421005.1 Heliconius erato x Heliconius himera | reverse complement strand
TCGGAGAGTTCGGAGAGTTGGGAGAGTTGGGAGAGTTGGGAGAGTTGGGAGAGTTCGGAGAGTTGGGAGAGTTGGCAGAGTTGGCAGAGTTGGCAGAGTTGGCAGAGTTGGCAGAGTTGGCAGAGTTTGGAGAGTGGGGAGACTTGGGATAATGGGGATAGTTGGCAGAGTTTGGAGAGTGGGGAGACTTGGGATAATGGGGATAGTTGGGAGAGTTCGGAGAGTTCGGAGAGTTGGGAGAGTTCGGAGAACTCGGAGAGTTCGGAGAACTCGGAGAGTTCGGAGAGTTGGGGGAGTTCGGAGAGTTCGGAGAGTTCGGAGAGTTTGGAGAGTTCGGAGAGTTCGGAGAGTTTGGAGAGTTTGGAGAGTTCGGAGAGTTTGGAGAGTTCGGAGAGTTCGGAGAGTTTGGAGAGTTCGGAGAGTTCGGAGAGTTTGGAGAGTTCGGAGAGTTGGGAGAGTTGGGAGAGTTCGAAGCGTTGGGAGATTTGGGAGAGTTGGGAGATTTGGGAGAGTTGGTAGAGTTGGGAGAGTTGGGAGAGTTGGGAGAATGGGGATATTTGGGAGAGCTCGGAGAGTTCGGAGAGTTCGGAGAGACGGGAGAGTTCGGAGAGTTCGGAGAGTTCGGAGAGTTGGGAGAGTTGGGGGAGTTCGGAGAGTTTGGAGAGTTCGGAGAGTTGGGAGAGTTGGGAGAGTTGGGAGAGTTCGGAGAGTTGGGAGAGTTCGGAGAGTTCGGAGAGTTGGGAGTGTTCGGGGAGTTCGGAGAGTTGGGAGAGTTGGGAGAGTTGGGAGAGTTGGGAGAGTTGGGAGTTGGGAGAGCTCGGAGAGCTCGGAAAGGTGGGAGGCTAAAAATTCTTTATACTCCATAAACTATTACCATAGTAATATGTTACATACAGTAGTGCAAAAATTCATTAATTTCTGTCACGTAGTTAATACTCTACCTAACGGTGAACCGCATCAAAATCCGTTGGGTGGTTTAAAAGAAGAAGAGTTAGAAAGGCCAATATACAATAGAGGCGGAAGGCGTTCTTATTTTATAATATATAGAGATAGAGATAAGATAAAATAATTCTATCACTAATACAGACGGCAGATTTCTTATGATTTATAATCTATAGAGAAACTATATGCTTTCACAATAATACATATATTTTGAGATGTCCCTCTGCACTACGATGGCGGCTCTGTTCTTACACATTTTCCGTTGAAAATTAGTGGCATAACTGTGTAACAGTTACACATGGTATCGTAAATTTTTTTGTAGATATTGATGTCTTCTATAAAATTTAAGTAAATTACTTTGCTCTATTGTCAACAACTTCGACAGCGTACGCGATTTAAAGTTTTTTGGTATTTTTTTATACGTTAATCGCCTAATTGTAAAAGAATATTCAATTCAAATAAAGAAACAAAACACCTAATCGATTGTCTTCATAATGTTAGTGATATCGATGCAACTTCCCCCCACTCTGCAGAGTTACTTACTCGCTATGGTGCGCGAGGCTACACTCCTCATTTTTTATTATTTCATGATTTTCTTCAGTGTGATATTTTTAAATTCGTTATATATTTTGTATGGATCGTCCGATTTTGTTAATGTAAAAAGTACTTTACACATATTGAAATTATCTTTAATAAAATATCATTTAATATAATAAGGATTAATGCAGAGGTATGAATAAAATGGTTTGTTTATTGCCGGCACTTTCATCAACTTATAAAATATAAAAATGTAGTTATATTGTCATAACTATAGTAGTTGGACATATGGTATCGCGGACTTTTTTATAGATATTGATGCGTTCTATAATACTGTAGAACATTATTTTGTTCTATCATCAATAGTTTTCGCAGCGCACGCGATGATAAATTTTTTTAGATCAATTTCTTTACACCTTGGGTTACATTATTGCATTTTTCTTAGGGATCCCTATTTTTTTTGAAAATGTAATATAGCCTATGTGGGACGGTGAAAATTCAGCTTTCTAATAGCGAAAGAATTTTTGAAATTGGTCCGGTAGTTGTCGTGTGAAAACAATACAAACATACATACATACATACATCATCATCATCATCATCGACAGCCGTCAATCATCCACTGTTGGATATAGGCCTTTCCCAATTCTCGCCACCACACTCGATCTTCAGCTCTTCGGATCCATCCGCTTACTGCCACTCTCTTTAAGTCGTCGGTCCATCTAGCAGGAGGTTGACCCACCGGACGTTTTGTACGGGGTCTCCACTCTAAGACCCGTCTGCCCCAACGGCCGTCGGCTCTACGACAGATATGCCCCGCCCATTGCCACTTCAGCTTACAAATTCTTTGAGCTATGTCGGTTACTCTGGTTCTCCTCCGGATTTCCTCATTTCGGATTCTATCCTTTAGAGATACACCGAGCATAGCTCGCTCCATGGCTCGCTGAGCGACTTGAAATTTGTGGATTTGTGTGTGTGGAGGCCTTTACATACATACAAAAATACAAACCTTACCTCTTTATAATATTGTATAGATGTTATTATTTATTTTAAATTATAATACACAACGATTAAATATAATTATTATATTATTTTTATTAATTATATTATATCTGCATGTTTTACCTACGATATATTACGTCACTTTAATATTACTTGTGAACGGAACGCGTAATTGAAGAACTGAACTAAACTGTTATTTATAAGATTGTATTTATCTATAAATTAAATAATATTATAAATTATATTTATAATATTTTTTTATTAATGAGAATTTTTTCATTGAATTATATTATTTACCTACACAATTTAGTTCTGGTAAGGATCGTTATAGACTGATTGATTTTTATGTTAGCTCAGTTAAGAAAAAACGTAAATATAAATTTAAGAGAATATTGAAACTTACCAACAAAAAGCAATCTGAACAGTTCATATAATATATCTATCTATCTTAATGATGGAGGCCAATCATGGAGGAGTGGCACAACCGTGCGACTGTAAGCATGCAATATTGTGGTTTTGATTCCCAGTCAAAGAAATTAAATGTTTAATATTTTAATTTTCCCGTCTTTTCATGTTCCCCTCTGGTAACGAAGCAAAGCGCGGCGTTGAGTTCCGCCACTCAACACGTAATGTATGCAATGTATGGAGTAATGCGTAAGTAATATAGTAAGTGGGGAACGGAAGTGTATTAGTGAGAACGAAGTGTGTTAACACTAGGTGTACCTCTATCCACCCTGCTATGTACGGGATAAAGCGTCAAGCAAAAAAAAATAAAGTGAACTATTTTTATCATAATGACACTCATCTCTTCCTCATCTTATTTTTTCAGAAAGTGGTCCCAAATGGCTATGTGCAAAATGGTTACGGAATGAGTGAAATATCAGGTATATTCAGCGATCCCATGTACTCTCCTCCTGGCTCTGTTGGAATGCCACTTAACCATTTACAGTGGAAAGTAAATACCTTACCATTATTTCATACATAATTTTATTGAAAAACTTAAATTAAAAAATTAAATTAAATTAGCTTCACGCTGTATCCCGCACACAGCAGGGTAGGCAGAAGGAACCTAGTATTAAGACACTTCGTTCCCTACTTTCTGCCGAGTTCTGGAGGCATTGCGTGTTGAGTCGCAGAACTCAACGGCGCGCTTTACCTCGACACCAGAGCGAAGAAATGGAAATATAAATTTAAGTAAATATTTCATCTTCTCGAGTGGGGATCGAACCCACAACCAGTCGGTTTTGCAGTCACACTTCGTGCCGCTGCGCCACGACCGGCCTCAATCATTGAAAAACTAATAGAAATAATATGATACGTTCGTGTCTGGTGTATCAATAGATTAACGACTTGGAGCAAATCACACATCATTTGCGCCACCAATCATGATATAGATATAAACAACTAAAAGTTTTTGATTTTTTTCCAGAGAGTATAGCAAAATAGTAGTAATGAGTATAGCGAGGCCTGTATTGACAAAACGAGGTCTTGAGTTTTGCGATTCAACATTAAATAGAATTCGGCAGATATTAGGAAATGGAAGGGCTTAAATTGGAATGGAATGTCTCAATACTATGCATCTAGGTTCCCTCTGCTTACCGGGATTGGGATACAGCGTGAAGTTAAAAATAAAAGCATAGCAATACATCACTTCTATAGCAAAATATTCACCTTCCTTATAAGGATACTTCTGTATACTTCTTATTAGCCTCTATTTTCAGATAGTTAACCCAGACACAAATGAAATAATATCTGAACCAAACGTAACTGGAGAATTGCTTTTGAAAGGGCCATCCGTTACTAAGGTATACTATTTTATTTTATTTTCTTGATAAAATAATTAAACATAAAAATATTATTTTAGTACATTAACAGTATTATTTAGCTAACTGATCTTTTCTTATAGGGATACTATAATAATCCGGAAATGAATGCTGTAGCTTTTGATGAAGATGGTTGGTTTAAATCAGGTGATCTCGTGTACAGAGATAGCAACTACAACTTTTATTTTGTAGACCGTTTGAAATTATTACTTAAGTACAATAATCATCAGGTAATTGTTATACACCTCATTAAGGATATATCGCATAAAATAAATTAAATATATCTATGTATGTAAATTATATTATGGGACGCCTCTGTACTGATATCAGCGCCAAATATTTAATTCTTAATATTTTAATTTTGTGTTCGATTAGAAAGTGAAAGATAAAATTGGAACGATCATTGTAATGGAATTGGAAAAACGTATATGACCAAGCAGTAACAAAAAATCACAAACACAACTCTTACAGACACACGCACGCACGCACACAAGCACATATATATATCGACACACTTAAAAACTTACCGCGTAATACTCATACTCTAGGATATTAAAAAATAAAAGTTTACGAAAAAACCAAGTGTGTGTACAAAAGAAATTATCAAAAAATTTTTAGACTTACATTTGTCGTTCATTTCATATAAAAATTTTAAGTACACCCGCAAATATAAATCTCTTAACTTTTGTAACTTATGCTTATTATACAGGTGGAAGTGTCAGCACCACTTTAAATGAAACCATAGTTTTAACTACTCCATAAAAACCTAATTCAATTTTTGTTTTCCAAAAACGAGAAAGTTATGTGAAAAACGCCATTTGTCAAGAATGGCGCACGCACACATAAACCTATCAAAGGGAAACCGCCGCATAGACCTCATTCGGAAATCGAGTCGTAGTCATTGGCGGCAAAGTTCAAAGTTGATTTACCTTTAGTAGTATTTTTGTAGTAGTACATGTTTACGTTATTGCTTTCTATTTGTAACTACGTCATACGAAATACAGGTATGGATAAGCATCGTAAAATGGAAAAAAAATCCTACGTCTAAACTGTTGAGGTATCATGATTAATATCTTTAGGTATGGGTTTAAAATATTTCCACTCTGTATAATTGACCTACATTCATTAAGATATGGAATTCTCGGTGAACGAGTCTGACTCGCACTTGACTGGTTTGTTTTCCTATCAGGTATCACCAATAGAAATAGAAACAGTGATCTTAAAACATCCAAGAGTATTAAACGCAGCAGTTACTGGTGTTCCTGACCCGGTCTGTGGAGATTTACCTGTAGCAGTCGTGATTCCACGTGATAATGTTACTGTTACAGCACAAGAAATCAAGGATTTAGTTAAGGGTAAGTTAAACTTAACTGAAGCCAGTCGTGGCGCAGTGGCATAAAGTGTGACTGTAAATCCGACTGGTTGTGGATTCTCTCTGGTGTCGAGGGAAAAACGCGGCGTTGAATTCTGACACTCAACACGCAATGCCTCCAGAATTCGGCAGAAAGTGGAGAACGGAGTGTCTTATGACTGGGTTCCCTCTGTCTACCCTGCTGTGTGCGGAATACAGCGTTAAGCTGATTTATTTATTTGATTTTTACTTAGCTTCACGCTTTATCCCTAGCGGGGTAGTCAGAGAGAACGGAGCGCCAAACGCTATGGTCTCTACATAAATCTTTCGCCTCGTTCACTGTCATCAACCTCTTCACACATGCCCTCCGGGGGTCCTCATGCTTTTTACGTGACCTTCCTCCGATATCTTTAATACTGTGTTTTCGAGGTCAACCGAGGTCTTCCCCTACCTCTCTTACCACTCACTTTTCCATCACAAAACTTTTTTTCCACTTTTTCATCACTCATTCGTCCGATGTGCCCAAACCAGCGGAGCACCTTCTTCTTCATTCTCACCGTGACATCCTCGCTAGTACCTGTTCTTCTGTTCTGTTCCATTCTGTCTACCTCTTCAGTGCGGATTCAATCAGCTAAGCTGACTCCGCATATCCTACGAAGAGATCGCATCTCCACAGCATTCTTAGTGTCTTAACACTAGGTTCTCTCTGCCTGCTGTGTGCGGGATACAGCGTAAAGCTAATATATTAAATTATTGCCTAATTTAATAGTTTATAACGTAATAATTTATAACGTAAAACTATACAGTCATTTTTCATTTAGTAAAATGTCTATCTATAATATATATTTTGTTCGTTACAAAATTCCTATTCATATTATTTTTATTACAGATTCGCTTTCAGATACAAAGCAATTGAGAGGCGGAGTGATATTTGTTAAAGAGCTTCCAACAACTTCAACGTCAAAAGTTGATAGATCCCAACTAAAGAAGCTTGCGATGACATTGAAAAGAGATTGATGTGCTTATATTATATACTAGCGACCGCTCGCGGCTTCGCCCGCTTAAACTACTAAATTGTTATTTAGTACACTTAATTAAGTTCTTGTTTTAATGTATATTGTAGGTAGGTATGTTCTAATGTAAAAATTGTTAAAACCTAAAAATTATTAAAAAAAGGTTGTATTTCAGGTCATAATTCCCATATGAATATTTAATCGAATGTTTGAAAAAAAAAACAACTTATTGTTACTTACTTATAATCGTAACTCATCGGTATCTGTACATAGAAGTTAAATTAGAGAAAATATTATAACGGGGATTTAACAATGTAACAGAACTTGATCAATTTATATGTATGTCCGTGCGTTCTTTCATGCTAATCTTAGAAACGGCTTAACCGATTTAAATGCATTTTTGTATTTTAGTAAACTTCCCTTAACATTAAGTATTTGTTTTATTTTAATCGGATCATAAATAAAAAAGTGAAAAGTATATTCACGCTGTATTCTGCCTTTAGCAGGGTAGGCAGAGACAACCTAGTTAAGATACTGCGTTCCACACGCAAGCAGCTATATTTTTCGGGAATAGCTCAAATGGCGATGTCTAGAATAAGAAGTATATATGTTATACATTTGGAAAGTAAATTCTGATAGTGAGTTCCGAGTTTATAAAAGTTTATATTGTGTTTAGATGGATCAAACTAAGAAATCTATATATATAAAAGGACTTGTGCTGACTGACTGAGGTAAGACGCACGCAGCGCCGTAACCGCTGATGGTAGAAACGTGAAATTTGGGCAGACGTATATTTTCGTATTCTGGACATCCACTAAGAAGGGAATTTGAAAAATTTTAACCCTAAAGGGATGAAATTGGGGTTGAAAGTTTGTATGGAAAAAAAATTAAATCGGCACCGATTTTTATAAAATTTGAAATTCAGACTCTTAAAAATATTTCATTGAAGACGTGTTTCATGGTTTTTTAGAATTCACCCCCTAAGGATTCAAATAAGGGGTTGAAAGTTTATACGGAAAATCTTTAAATCGCCATCGATTTAAATTCATATATAAAAATTTAAATTCATACTGTTAAAAATATTTTATTGAACACTTATTTCGTAGTTTTTTTAGAATTTACCCCTAAGGGTGCAAATAAGCGGGCGAAGCCGCGCGCGCCCACTAGTACAATATAATTGCGTTTCTCCTTTTCTTTCCAATGATTTATATTTCTATGATTTATATCAGGGACGTAGATGCGGGATCAGAGCTGCCATCTTAGTACACCTACAGAGTAACCTCTAAAAATGTATTTACGTGTTATAGTTAAAGAATAAAAAGAATGTGGATTCCTCTGTAGAATATATTATTCTATATTATATCATAAAAAAACAGAGTTAAACAGTACATATGAAGGTATCCTTATGTAGTATAACTGTTTTCAATTACTATCAACACTACAATGTCGATACTAAAGTGGTACTACAGTGTAATTTTGAACATTTTTCCGCCATTATCATGAAAAACATTGATTACTATTTAATTTGTAAAAATAATTTATGAACTTTACATAATATATAAGAATGTTGGTAACATTGTAACATTATAATAATGTTGGTAGTTTTTCAAAAGGTATAAAAATTAAAAATTGCCTAAAATATTTTAGGCTTTCTTCGCAAGTGCTGTATTAACTATTGGCTATATTATCTATTAACCAAAAATTCAATACAAATATTAAATATGCACAATTAAATAGAGTGTTTTCGTCAACACCTCTTTAAATAAAACCAGTTTTAACTACTCTATAAAAGCCTAATACAATTATAAAAAAAACCCAAAAATGTATAAGTTATTTTTACAAACAAAATAAATAATAAAAATGTCAAAAACGAAGCACGCCGACATAAACCTATCAAAGGGAAACCGCCGCAACATTCCGAAATTGAGTCGTAGGTATTGGTGGCAAAGTTCAAAGTTCTAAAGGTTTTATCTATGCGTAACTGTGTCACACGAAATACTGGTATGAATAAACATCGTAAAATGAACAAAACGTCTAAGCTGTTGCGGTATCTTGATTAAATTCTTTAGGTATGGGTTTAAAATATTTTACCCTATATGCTGTTCTCGTAAAAGGAGCACTGACGCTTCCACCTTGTATAAATATTAATGGCCGTCACGGCACAGGGGCACAAAGTTGTGACTGTAACGCGACTGTTGTGGGTTCGATCCCCACTTGGAGTATTGAATTATAATTTAATAATAGATTCATTTCGCACATCAGTCACATATCATACGCAGTATCTTAACACTAAGTTCCCTCTGCCTACCCTGGTAAAGACGGGATATAATGAGGATCTGGTTTTAACTTTGTGTGAACCAGCTTCAACATCACGCTGTATCCCACACACAGCATAGTAGGCAGAGGGAACCTAATGTTAAGATACTCCGTTCCCAACTTTCTGCCGAATTCTGGAGGCATTGCGTGTTGAGTGGCAGACCTCAACGCCGCGCTTGGCCTCGACACCAGAGCGAAGAAATGGAAATATAAATTTATGAAATATTTCATCTCCTCCAGTGGGGATCGGTTTTACAGTCGCACTTTGTGTTGCTGCGCCACGACAGGTACATTACATCACATAAATTATTTTGACTTAACCACATCAAAACTTACATGAAAACTGTGCTATCTCAGTACCAGTACCTCATGTTATTTCCATTTCACCACGAGTAAAAGTGGGTAGATTTTGTTGTTTGATAACACATGATTATACGATATTAACTATTATATCAATATTGTTACAGTTTGTCTATATTTTAAAAATTATAAAAGGCAAATTATTTTGCTATCAAAATCTTGATTTTATAAATTCGTTACGTACGTAAATAGCAGTTTGTGATAAGATTAAAAATATATCTTAACTTATTGCTTAATTTTTCCAATACAATATCTAATATCTTTTTTTCTATTATATAATAAGACAGTAAAAATATTTTGTCTGTACATTTAGTAATTTTGACTGAAATGGATAGAGGGACACTTAAAAAGAATAATAGAAATCAAAAATATTTTTTTTAAATTTCTTGTTTGTCTGTCTGTCGATATGTATGGTGGTGACATATTTCTCTGAAAGTACTGAACCGATTTACTTAAAAATTGCCAATTGCCAATTAAATCAATTGTTTAAAACAAATTCAACAATTAAAGTTTGTTTCATCAAAATCGGTTGATTAAAAAAAAGTTATCGTCATTTGAATGAACTCAAAGCATTAGTTTGCCTGCGAATGTTATATAGCAATCGCGCTGGTAAGATTTCTGGCTAAAGAGTGACATTCGAAACGTCTTGGTTATATGACTGTTGATAAAAATATATATTTTTGAAGCACTATTATACAATATTTTATACAATAAAGTAAAAAAAAATGAATTGTTAGTGGAGATTACCTTCATAAATCATAACAGTTTAGTTTAAGTCGTAATTAATTCAACACAGAGATAAATAACAATTTGATCTTCAAGGAAATATCAAGTAAATACATAGATTTTTTGATTCGTTCGTTCGTTTGAAATAAATCTATATAAAAATGCCTAAAAACATCCTTTCTACGTGTACACTGAAAACTACATATTTACCAATGATACATTATAAGCTAATAATATATGTAACTAATTTAAAAACTGTACAGGAGTAAATATGGAATCGTTACAGTTATTTTACGAAGAATATTATGAGTCCTTACCCAAATCAATAATTTTACATTTAAGGCTGTTTCTGAACAGAGTTTTAAAAAACATAACATAGGTAAAAAGAACGTAATGTTACAAAAAAATATACGTATAATAAATAATTAACTTTATGTATCTATACTTCTATACCATTATTATAAAAAGGAAAGATTTGTATTTTTGTATGTATATTTGTATTGTTTTCACATACAAACTATCGGACCGATATTAATAATTCTTTCACTATTAAAAAGCTGCATCTTTACTGGCCAATATAGGCTATATTACGTTTTTTAAAAAAATAGGAATCCGTAATAAAAATGCATTAATGTAACCCAGGGTATGGAGAAATTGATTTTAAAAATTCTATCATCGCGTGCGCTGCGAAAACTATTGATGTTAGAACAAAACAATGTTCTACAATATTATAGAACGCATCAATATCTATAAAAAAAGTCCGCGATACTATATGTTCAACTACTGTAGTTATGACAATATAACTACTTTTTTATATTTTGTAGGTTGATGAAAGTGCCGACAATAATCAAACCATATTATTCATAGCTCTGCATTAATCTTTATCCCATTAAATGTGTAATATTTTATTAAACATAATTTCAATACGTGTAAAATACTTTTAACATTAATAAAATCGGACATTCCATTTAAAAGATATAACGAATTTAAAAATATCAATCTAAAGAAAATGATGTAATGATAAAAAATGCGGAATATGTGGCGTGACTCTACAGGGGTGGGAGGGGAAGCATCGATATCACTAAAATTATGAAGACAACCGTTTAGGTTTTTTGTTTCTTTATTTGAATTGATAGGGCCCGAAACTACAAGACAGATTTGGAAAATTCTCTTACAATAAGACGATTAACGTGTAAAAGAATTCCAAAAAAAACCTTATAACGCGTACGCTGTGGAAATTATTGACAATAGAGCATATACTACAATTTTGTAGAAGACACCATTGCAAAAAAGTTTACGATACCATGTGTAACTGTTAGAGTTATACCAGCAGAACTAATTTTCAAAAGAAAATGTGCAAACTCACTAGAACAGAGCCGCTATCGTAGAACAGAGGGGCATCAAAATATATATATATATATATATATATATACTAGTGTCAACGAATAAAAAGAGTATGCTATTCTTTTATAGATATACTGTTTTATATTCTTTCATAATTAACAGCTTTAAACGTTGCATACAAACGTATCCCGTAGTATATCTATTTGTTTTTCAATTATTATTACCAGTACAGTATCGATACTAATGTGGTATCTACATATTTATATATATTTAATATTTTTTCACCATTTAGTGTTTTTCAGGTGGAAAACATAGACAATTTTTATAATTTGAGTAAATATTTTATAAAGTATAAAAATACTGGTAGTTTCTATAATTTTTACAGAATTAAACAACTTTCTAAAATGTTCTTATCTTGGATGCGCTAATAATTATTACAAGTATTAGAAGCTATTAAACAAAAAAATACATTCTTATTTATATAAATATATTATACGTTATCGTCGTCTATATATAATAAGACAGTAAAAATATTTTGTCTGTACATTTAGTAATTTAGACTGAAATGGATAGAGAAAGAAAAAGAATAATAGAAAGCAAAAATATTTTTTTTTAATTTCTTGTCTGTCTGCCGATATGTATGGTCACATTTTTCTCTGAAAATACTGAACTGATTTACTTAAAAAGTTCGCTAATAGCTTTGTTTTAACTCAACTTAACAATTAAAGTTTGTTTCATCAAAATCGGTTCATTCTAATATTTTTTAGTTAGAAGCAATCAAAAATTCTTATAGAAGTTACGATAATGTCGTAAAAAAATCATATGAGAATATTACAGATTTAAGTAATAAAAAAATCATATTAGAAGTCATAATAGTTGTCAATCAATTCTGCTTATTAAATCAATAATCATGTATTTTAAGCGGGCGAAGCCGCTAGTTATAATATAAGGTATTATTTATATGTTATTTTAATTTTTATCTTAAAATAAATGTATTTTGATAAAATTCTAAACTCTTATAATAAGTCAGTTACTTAATCACTACACCATTTATACATGACGATAGTCACAATAAGAAATATATAAAAAGAATTAAACTGATTTTACCGCCCCCGCACCGCGACCGCATCTTCGCTCCTTTAATCGGTTAAGTCGTTTCTGAGATAAGTCGACAAACAGAAAAACCAACAAACAGACATTTTTAAATATATTGTTTCTGGTTCTGTTACTTTGTTAAATGCCCCCAATAATAGTTTTTATTAATGAAAATCGAAAATATTATGTATAATATGCTTTCATAATTTTCACTTTAGAAATCTTAAGTGCGCTGCAAGCATACATTACTTGTTAAAACAGAAACGTAATTCCCTGTACGTAAGCAAACAAATAATTCACAAATTTAAGCGGGCGAAGCCGCGAGCTGGTCGCTAGTTACAATATATAACGTAAATACGAGTATATAAAAGTGAAAGTTTTCAAAGATTAAATTTACTTTGCAAATGGCAGTTCAGTTCGGTTTAGGCCAAGAAAATATATATTTTTTGCTTTTAAAGTATTAGGGTGTGTACCTACTATGATAGTTTAATTATATATTCATATATATAAATATAAATTTTAATATGTGTATTTATTTTCTAAAGTTATATTTAGAAATGGTTTCCGGAACTTCTGACGCGGTATGGTGGTATCTTCATGAGTTAACATCGCGAGTCGTCGCCCAAACCGGCAATCCTAACGACAGATATCATCTCGGCAAAATAATAATTCAGTGCTTGAAAGATGTTCCCGACATGATAATGCAGGTAGTTGTCATAATTATTTTTTTATAGTGTTTATGTTTTTTCCCGCATACCAGGGGAGCCTAGTAGAAATAACCGGAACTTTAACCGGATAAGTCCGTCGTCACGGGTCTACCCGTGACACTACGCCACGACTGGCCTCGCAAGTGAAGCCAAATTATATAATTTTAATCAAAATTGTTTATTAAGTCGAATAAATGACTCATGTTCCTATTTTATTTAATTACTTGAATTAAATAATTAATTTAGTAGTGACGTCTTGATAAGAGTTAATTTATATCTTCACAGAGATATAATCACTTTTTTATGCACTTTGTATTATCGAGAATTAATTTGAACAAAATACTAAATATTAGGATAAAAATTACAATCACATATTATATCGTGAACATTTTTAATTTATAGGATTTTTTTAATAGATACCGATGCAATTTATCTTTTATAATAATTCTTCTATAATACATTAACCGACGCTCAGAATTAACTTTTCTATACTTTTATTATACAGGGTGGAAGCGTCAGCGCTCCTTTTACAGGAACAGCATACAGGGAAAAATATTTTAAACCCATACCTAAAGAAATTATTCAAGACACCTGTTGAGGTATCTTGAAAAAAATCTTTAAAAATCTATAAACTCAACAGTTTAGATGTAGGATTTTTTTTTCATTTCACGATCTTTATCCGTACCTGAATACGCTTGTCGCAGTTACTCATAGATACCAATAACGTAAATACATACTACTACAAAAATACTACTAAAGGTTAAACAACTTTGAACCTTGCCGCTAGTATCTACGACTCGATTTCTAAATGAGAGATTTATGCCTGCGTGCGTCGTTCTTGACTACAGTTACAACGATAATTTTATTATTTATTTCCTTTGAAAAATTCACTTTAATTTTTGGGAAAAAAGTAATATATAGAATAACTAAGACTATGGTGTCATTTAAAGTGGTGCTGACAATAACACTCTGCATAAAGAGGTAGAGAAGAGATTAAAAATAAAGTCTAATTAAATTAAATTGTTGTGTGACGTTTTGAATTTGTATGTGTGTATCTGTGTAGGTCGCCTGCTTAAATTTAATATTATTATATTAATAATAATGTTTTTAAATATACAAACTCTAGATAGATGGAGCTACTGACGAAGAAGAGACATTTAGATCAGTAATGAAAAGATCAATCCGCTGTGCTACAGCTCTAAGTAAATTGGGCTTGAAGCAACATGATGTGATCGTTTTAATGGGACCCAACCACCTTGACATTACAATCCCGATGTATGCTGCCTTGTTTTTGGGAATAGGCGTCGTGGGATTTGATGTAAATTACCGCGTCAGTAAGTATGTTAAATCTTAAGAAGAACTAAAAGTTTTTATGTTTAAACGATTTTTTTTAATTAATCAACAAATATTGACCAAAGTATTTATATCATGGTGCTATTCCAGAAAAATCAAAAATTTAAAATATAGAAGATAAAACACACAAAAATAATATCGAAAACAAAAGCAATAGAGGCATGTGGTCTTAGTCAAAACTTAAAATGGAAATGAGACGGCCATAAAGGACAATATTGTTGTCCTTTAAAACTTTGTTCCTTTATAGAACTTATAGAGACCAACATTTTTGACGCGCATTATATTCGTCTGTACCGAACGAACCGTTTAAAGCATCACATCTTGCCCAATTTCGCTGGCTTATTATTTTTCTTCGTTTTTTTGTTCAATCATAATAAAATATAACCTACAACACTCCTAAATAGTATTGCTTTCTGATAGTGAAAGAATTTTCATGATCAGTTCAGTATTGCTGAAGATTAGCCCTTACAAACAAACAATCAAAGTTGCAAACTTTACCTCTATTGGTATAGATTTGTACGTATAGATATGTTTAATAATGTACAAGTAAGTTTTATAGATATTTATATTTTTTTAGATGTACGTATTCTGTAGTAAATTATTATATTACGAACATTGTAAAAACTGGAAAAGCCTATTTTATTATTTTATTTTATCAAGACAAGTCCTAACTAAAAGGTTAAATTATGAAATAAGCTTAGACGCAATTAAGCAACATTATATAGTATAATTTTTTTTTCTAACTTGCGATTAGCGAGGTAGGCAGAAAGTACCTAGTACCTCCACTTACCGCCAGAGTTCGAGACAATACATTGAGTGGTGTTACTTACACCAAGTTTTATTTTACCCGAACAAGGAAATAAAAATATATTTTTTTTCATTTCATTTATTTATGTACCACACAAGAAAGAAAGTACAGAAAACATATAACAACGGAAATAATGTGTACAACAGATAACTTATCTCTATTAGAGATCTCTACCAGAAACCCATGAATGTAGGAGACGTTAAGAGAAATGATTCGGGTGCGGTATTTAAATATTACTTGAATAATAATAAATCTACATATAAATATACTTAATATTAGTCAACATAACTACACTTATATAAATATATAAACATACAAAACTTATAATAACATAAATATATACAATAACAGAAAGAAATTGAAAAAGAAAAATCTAAATAATAAAGAAATAGACAAAGCGAAATACTAAAAATTCTAATCGAGATTAAGAAAATGTTGTTTTAATCTGATTTTAAAAGTATTAAGAGACGGATTGCCAGCCATTATAGAGTTAGGAAGTGAGTTCCATAAGCGAGTGACGATGATGAGTATTTTCCTCGAGTGACGATGCTTACAAACATTTACAGCCACCACTGAGTTACGACGGCGCTAGTATGAGTTACTTTTTGTTTTTTTTTAATTATTAATATTAATTTTAGGTGAACTCCGACATATACTGAAATTTGTTGTTCCCAAAATCGTCTTTTGTGAGAATTCATGCGTCAAAAATATTACAGAGGCTTTACAAATTTTAAATTTATCAACGGATATTATTACATTTGGCAAAAACGAAGAACATCTATGTTTTGCAGAACTAATAGATAAACATAGTGACGATAGTCCAATAGAAAGTTACAAGTAAATATGAAAAATGAAAAAAAACTATAAATATAATTTGTTTTGAAAAGAATGGGAATAACCTTCTTCATAATTTTTTTGATGCCAGTCGTGGCGCAGGGACACAGAGTGTGACTGCAAAATCGATTGGTTGTGGGTTCGATCCCCACTAGAGGAGATAAAATATTTACTTACATATATATTTTCATTTCTTCGCTCTGGTGTCGAGGCAAAGTGCGACGTTGAGTTCCGCTACTCAATACGCAATGCCTCCAGAACTCAGAAAGTGGGGAACGGTGTGTCTTAACACTAGGTTCCCTCTGCCTACCCTGCTGTGTGCGGGATACAGCGTGAAGCTGATTTTACTTTATATTTTTTTATTAATAAGTTACATTTAATTATTTTCCAGTTACAAATTAAATAATATATAATTTTTTGCAGACCTGCCGATTTCGACCCAACGTCAACTAACGCCCTTCTAGTATTGACAAGTGGGTCTACAGGCATGCCTAAATTAGCAGCACTAACGCACGAGAATATATTTGTCGGATTTCCTTACTTAGTGTAACACAAATAAAATATATATTATCATATAATTACAATATATTAATTATATTTTGTTGGTGATGTCTCCAATCGGACAAATGAACTATATATAACTATACTAACATTTATCTCATCTAGTAAGACAAAGTATTACGTTGAGGCCTGCTTCCAAGCTACATGTAGTATAAAGCGTGAATATTTTAAAAATTTTGTTATTCCACATTTAGGAAATAAAAATACTTATTGAGAAAACGTATAAACATTTAGCGAGATTTGAACCCGCGCCTCTTTGGAAACTGTCCAAGCGCATTTTACTTTCATTTAAGTTAATGATGTACAGGAACAGCATATAGGTAATTGAAGCCGGTCGTGGCGCAGCGGCACGAGATGTGACTGCAAAACCGACTGGTTGTGGGTTCGATCCCCACTCGAAGAGATGAAATATTTACTTAAATTTATATTTCCATTTCTTCGCTCTGGTATCGAGGTTAAGCGCGGCGTTGAGTTCTGCCATTCAACACGCAATGTCTCCAGAATTTGGCAGAAAGTGGAGAACGGAGTGTCTTAACACTAGGTTCCCTCTGCCTACCCTGCTGTGTGCGGGATACAGCGTGAAGCTAATTTAATTTTATTTTTTTATTTAATGATGTAATCTTGAATATAAATGAGGAGCACAAAGTGTGACAGTAAGCGCGACTGGTTGTGGATTAGACTGGTGTTGAGGCACAGCGCGGCGTTGACTTCCGCCATTCAAAACGCAATGCCCCCAGAATTCGGAAAATGAGTAATGGAGTGTCTGAACACTAGGTTCCCTCTGCCTACCTGAAGCTGATTTGATTTTTAAAAACACCTTAGTAATAAAGCTTATTTCCATTTCAGATGCAGCCGGTTAAAATTTCCAACACCATTTGAAGTTGGCCTCGTTCTATCCCCTTTTCATTGGACAGGTTCAATGTTTCAGAACATATTATCGCCTATTATGAAATACACGAGGTTACAGTCTTCAGATCCACTTACTGTGACACATGTTTCTATGTTATTCAAAAAATATAAGGTAACCAAGAAATGTAAAAGTTAAAATTTAGAAATAATGTTTACTTATTTAATACTTACTGAAAGATTCTAAATTGAATTATGTACAAGCTTATATTGAGTTGAAACGATGAGTTATATATATATAATAATTGTTTAATAAATTTTAAGAAGCTTAACTTCAACCACTTTTTCTTTTCTTATGATCATGAAATGTGACAGTTATGCGTAGAATAAACCATACCACAAGCGGTTGATATGAGAGCGTTCTCTCGTTCTCTCTACAGTTCACTAAAACTTCTCAGCCGATCTCGAATTATCATCAATTTAGTTCTAGAACGTGCTTCGAAGGCGGCACTTTGAATTTGTTGTTGGTGTCCAGGGGAGCTCTGATAGTGTAGGTGACCAGTAATACTCGTTTAAAATACACCCAATAAACCTACACTTGAGATGGCATTACCAGGCACTGTCCTAAGCTCCTCACTCTTCAACGAAACATCTCCATATCCACACGGTAAAACCATAGAATGCTAAGTTCTCATGTGGAACCATCGAGTAGGTCTGACGATGGAAGTTCTGGGATAACTTTTTGTATTACCATAGAGTTTAGGACTAGTTAGATTTTAGTTTACATATATTTTTTTAGTTCTATTGGTGAGAAAGACGTTATAATGAAACTTAAAAGTTTCTAAGCATGTTTTTCATATTTGAAATATATAAAATTTTCATTTCATAATTTTTCTAATTATTTTCATGGATCGAATATTTTAATTTCAAAATCAATTTAATTAATAAATTATTTACCTATAATAAACAAGCTTATGCATTTTTTTAAGTAGAAGGTCTAAAACAGTCCATAAAATAATTGAATCCAGTAATGACGCAAGGGCATAAGCGTGCGACGTAAACGCTACAGGTTGTGGGTTCGATTTCCACTCGAAGTAATAAAATATTGAATATTTTAATTCTTCGCTTTGGTAATAAGTCCAAGCGCGGTGCTGAACACACAATGCCTCCAAATTTCTGCGTGAAAGTGAGAAACGGAAAAATATTAATGGAAATGGAGTGTCTTAACACTAGGTTTCCAGATTCCGTCTGCCACCCCTACTGTGGCCTTGATGCAGCGTGAATTTAAAAAAAGTCCATTATAGATTCAATAATATACAGGGTGGAAAAAGCAGCGCTCCATTTACGGAAACAGCATATAGGGTAAAATATTTCAAACCTATACCTAAAGAAATTAATCAAGATGCATCAATAGTTTGGACGTAGGATTTTTTTTTCATTTCACGATTTTTGTCCATACCTTTATTTCGTGTGACGCGATTACGTATAGATCTCAATAACATAAACACTTACTACTACAAAAATACTACTAAAGGTTAAACAACTTTGAACTTTATCGCCAATACCTACGACTCGATTTCGGAATGAGGCGTGTGCGGCGGTGTTCCTTTGATAGGTTTGTGTGCGTGCGTCGTCCTTACAAATGGCGTTTTATTTTAAAATGTCAATTTTATTATTTATTTTGTTTGAAAAAATCACTTTTTCATTTTTGGAAATTTATTTTTTTCTGATTTATATCAGGCTTTTATAGAGTAATTAAAACTGTGGTTTCATTTAATATGGTGCTTACACTTCCACCCTGTATATGTATATGCACATTTCAGCCACATTACACAATGATGAGTCCACCGTTTATAATATCGTTACTAAAATCGGACATACAGTTCGATATGTCGTCGCTTCAATGCTGCTTAATACTAGGCAGCGCCGTTTCTAAGAAACTCCTTGAGGAAGTTAAAGTAAAATATATTTAAATAATATTTTATATTATTGGATACTATACGTGACAAAAAGCACGACCCTACAACACCCTACACTTTTTTTCAGTTTCCTTGTCGCCTTTTTAGTCTTCTTTTATCCATATGTCTAATCTATATCTTTTATTTCTGGATACATATAGTTAAAAATCTCTAGAATGTAATTTTCTTCCATGTTGTATAGTCACTTTTTAAATAATCTTTAATTTTCAAAATAGACGTTATATCAATATGGTTATACATTTTATATTATATTGGTAGACATTTATCAGAAAGAGGCCAGTCATGGCGCATTGGCACAAAGTTTGACTGACTGGTTATGGGTTCGATCCCCACTCGAGGAGATGAAATATTTACTTAAATTTATATTTCCATTTTTTCGCTTGCGCGGCGTTGAGTTCTGCCACGCAATGACTCCAGAATTCGGCTGAAAGTGGGGAACAGATTGCCTTAACACTAGGTTCCCTCTGCCTACCATTTTTTTTATTTATCAGAAGGCCGCTCCACACTGTGATGTGAAAATTGCCTACGGAATGAGCGAAATTGCAGGACTATTCAATGGCGATATGTTCTCGCCTCTGGGTTCTATTGGGTTGCCGCTTAATCATCTACAGTGGAAGGTAATGAACCGAGAATAAATATTTCTTCTATAATAAAAATGAAACATCAAAATATATAATTGTTTACACCATCAGAGTATGTATGTTTATGTTTTACGAATAAATATTTAAGCTTCAAACCCTATAAAAGCCGACAAGCTATAAATCTTTACGTCATAATTATAAATAAGAAAACATTTTGTTTCTGAGTCGTGTGTCACACCACTCTGAACACATCTATTCACCTAATAGTAGATGGCTGAGATCTGATCAATATTAAGAAGTTTTTGCTAAATATATTAGTCAACACAGGACTTATGGAATTTATTATTTTTTTGTTTTTATTGTATTTCTTATGATTGATATAAATATATATATACTCTTTTAGATAGTTGATCCAGAAACGAATGAAACAATATCTGAACCAAACATGCCTGGAGAATTATTTTTAAAAGGACCAAGCATTACTAAGGTACCTGAAATCAGTAGATCTTATTAATTTATTAACTTATTAGCTTCACGCTGTATCCCGCACACAGCAGGGTAGGCAGAGGGAACCTAGTGTTAAGACACTACGTTCCCCACTTCTTCACGTTCTGCCGGATTCTGGAGGCATTGCGTGTTGAGATTTATTAACTTAACACGGGAATTATTATTTCTCAAAAATGGATATTTAAAATCATTTTAATATAATCAATTTAAAGTTAAATATTTCTATTTTAGGGATATTACAACGATCCCGTTATGAATGCCGCAGCTTTAGATGAAGATGGGTGGTTTAAAACTGGAGATCTCGTTTATAGGGATCATAATTACAACTTCTACTTTATGGATCGCCTTAAGTTATTACTTAAATACAATAATCATCCAGTAATTTTTTCTTTATACATTTTATCAAATAAATTCATACTGACTTTTTGTTACATGACTTTAACTTACATTATTTTTTTTTTCAGCTTCACGCTGTATCCCGCATACAGCAGGGTAGGCAGAGGGAACCTAGTTACCTAACCTAGACACTCCGTTCCTCACTTTCTGCCGAATTCTGGAGGCATTGCGTGTTGAGTGGCAGAACTCAACGCCGCGCTTAACCTCGATACTAGAGCGAAGAAATGGAAATATAAATTTAAGTAAATATTTCATCTCCTTGAGTGGGCATCGAAACCACAACCAGTCGGTTTTACAGTCACACTTCGTGGCTGGCCTCAACCATACATACTACATAATTTTAATCTAATAAATTAAATGTCACATCTATAAACTACACTTCTATAAAATCAACTAGAATATTTAACGAAGATAGCTTTATTTGATTTTAGGTATATCCTATAGAAATCGAAGAAGTTATTTTAGAACATCCAGGAGTCTTGAATGTAGCCGTCACCGGTATTCCTGACCCAATCTGTGGGGATTTACCCGTCGCTGTTATAGTTCCTCGTGATAACGTTGTGATTAGTGCACAAGAAGTTAAAGATTTAGTTAAAAGTGAGTTTTTCTCGTTTAAATTAAGATCTGTTTTAATAAGGGTTATGTTGACTCAGATCCAGGACTACCTTGAAATCATTAAGTGATTACACGACATTAGATTTTTGTTAATTGTTATATATATTAAATAGCTAATACTATAAATATATTAATAATAGACCAACGTTATAAAAAATTGCTTATTTGTAAACTTTATTACATAAGCTTTCTTGCATTTTGTATTTATTTGTTAATTAATTTCATTTCTTTACAGACACCCTGTCAGATGTAAAGCAATTGAGGGGGGGAGTTCTATTTGTATCAGATCTTCCAATGACTTCAACGGCAAAAATTGATAGAATAAAACTAAAAAAACTTGCAATGACATCAAATTGTGATTAAACTCAATATTGAAGAAAATTATGTAAAATTAAAAAATGTTTTAAATGCAAATTCTGATTATTATGTTTTTTAATTGAAATAGATGTTTCTAACGTAAATTTCTGAACGCTATCTTTATATATATATATATATATATATATATATATATATATATATGTGTGTGTGTGTGTGTGTGTGTGTGTGTGTGTGTGTGTGTGTTAGGCTTTTATTGCTTACATTAAAGGCACTACAAGTGAATATTCCTAATAGAATCAATTTATTGACAAATTATAAGTAAATGATACAAAATACTCGTTTTGGATGTTTTCCTTTATGTACACCCAATTACTTAACTGGATGTAAAATTTTACTATTCGAGGTCATCTGGAACTGGGTTAGAATTAAGGTCTATAGGTCAGTCAATACGTGATAAAATTGGCGATTTTGACATCATTATCTAAATAACCGTTTGAGCTGCGTTTATGAAATTTAATATACTGCCTTACATAGGTAACGGGTCTTAATATTTTAGATACATTTGGCAGGTTTAGGTAGTATACATTTTGAGTTACGAAGGAGTGGCTTCAAATGGTTCGTGTAAAATTACACACGGTGCTGCTCACCAGTTCTGTTTTACTGAACTTGTCTGGATGCGCTGCCACGCGTCTAGATTAATGATCTGACGCCGAATCCATTCTTCTCCAAGTCTGTCGCTAGAAGTCGTGTCACAAAATATACCAAATGTATCTGAGTCCTCAGGCGAGGACGGTCGGAAAAAATCGTAGATCTCGTCTGAATGTGATATTTTCATTAGGGGCCGTTCCAGTATTACGTAAGCAGTTTTTTTGCAATTATTGACTCGCCCCCCACCCCTCCCCTATGTCATCAAAAATAAGCATTCCTCTTACCCCCTCGCTCAATGCTTACGTAAACATTGGCATATAATTTTTTTATTAGGTATTTTTTATTGATATTTTATTTGTATCTACATTTATAAAAGGACATGTTCTCACTGACTGATGTAAAACGCACGCACATCCGTAACCCCTGATAGTAGAAACGTGAAATTTGGACAGATTTATAATTTCGAATTCTGGAAATCCACTAAGTAGGGAATTTGAAAAATTGTAATCCTAAAGGGATGAAATAGGGGTTGAAAGATTGTATGGAAAAAATCGAAATCAGCACCGGTTTTTTATAAATCTTTAAATTCAGACTCTTAAAAATATTTCATTGAACACGTGTTTCATGGATTATTTTAATTCACCTAAGGATGTAAATAAAAGGTTGAAATTTGTATGGAAAAATTCTTAAATCACCACAGATTTTTATAAAATTTTAAATTTATACTCTTGACAATGTGCCTTTCTCGCTAAATAGATATAAAAAACTTATATTATATTATAAAACTAAGAGTTATATCGTCTACCATACATACGTCTACCAAATATAGCCATAATATATATGAAAAAATAAATAACTTCTGCTTACGTAATTACTAGCTAGACTCCCACCAAAATCATCAAAAATAAGCAAACCCAAGGCCCCCCGCCCCCCTACAGTGCTTACGTAATACTTGAACGGCCCCTTATTGCAGCTACGGCTGGATATCACGTCTCTTTGGTACCGGCTAGAACTGCTAATGACATCCTCTCTCGGCTGCTTTGATTACCGTGTCAACATCCGCGTCCAGGTCTGCTTCGTTTTTACGATTTTCTCCCGATAGCAGGGACTTACACAATTGATATCTGGAGACAACAAATTTTATCTAGACATCTGTAAACAAGTAAAATATTCAATTACTATATCTGTATGGTACCCTCGGGACGATAATGCAAGCAATATAAGGGCGGCAAATTATAATAAATAAACTATTCAATATCATTTACACAACGTTAATTAAACATATATTAATGTCGAACTCTCTGTAGTTATGACTTGATATTTACAAAATTATTGAAATAATTCCATTATATTAAAAAGTTTTGACGACTGCAGTTTTCAACTGCTTCGTAAAACGCGGGAATGCGTTGCCTTTTGTCAGCGCTGCATTGTATATAATTTTACGTGTCAAATAAATGCGTGATTATTAATAACAAATATCAAAAGAACCACAATACCACTATCTCCTATACTATATATAATAGAACAACTAATAGATATATTTGGATATTATTAATAAAAAATGTAACACAATTAATTAAAACAGTAAAAACTGTATACTCTAATTACTCATAAAAAAAATTATACTTACAATATTACCTTACAATTTTTTATACTAATAGTAATTGTTACTATTTACTAATTCTATAATGTGTTAGTTAGTAGTTTTATTATATAAAATGGATTCATTTATTATATTAAATGAAAGCATTTTTCAACGTTTTTGAGTTTACGTTTTCTTGCTCTATTTAATGTAGATCTACTTTATTTAATGAAAATAAATGTGTACAATAACATTTATATCGTTGTCAATAATACTAATAATAATTATTTGCTATATTCATAAGATGACGATAAGATATTATTGACGTAGGTGCATGTGTATAAGAGTTTAAAATATTATGTAATTTAAATTTAATAGATAGAATTCAATTCAATTTATTCTATCTTTGGCAAGGACAAATAGCTATACAGGTCGCTTCATCTTCTTCTTTCGTTGATGGTTCGATTTCCACTTCTTAATTTATATTAATAATATTTCTGAATTTACCCTCTACGCCGAAGACACTTGTTTAGTTTATCACGGACATTCTTTACATGATATCTTATCTCGGGAACAACAAGATCTAGACATTTTACATAAATAGTTTCAAAGCAACCCTTTAACCATCAACACTGAGAAGACCTGTCATATATATTTTAAATCAAAAAATAAAAAAAATCCTAATCATACGCCCCTAACTATTAATAACATACCGTTGCTAGAAAAAAATAAAGAAAAATTAAAAAATAAAGCACTATTGTTTAGAGTACAAAGAGTAAAGTACGCAAAATTGATTTGTTAGTGAAGGTTACCTTCATAAATAATAACAGTTAAGTTTAAGTCGTAATTAATTCAACACATAGATAAAGACCGATTTGATCTTCAAAGAAATATCAAGTAAATACATAGATTCTTCGGTTCGTTCGTTCGTTTGAAATAAATCTATATAAAAATAACTACATATTTACCAATTGTACATTTAGCCAAAAATATATGAAACTAATTTAAAAACTGTACAGGAGTTAATATGCAATCATTACAGTTATTTTACAAAGAATATTATAAACCTTTAAATCAATCATTTAATTTTTACTTATTTACATTTTATATGTTAACTTTATATTTATATTTTATATTTACTTCATATTTACATTTTATGTTTACTTTATGTTAACTCATTGTTTACTAATGCCTCTTAGTATTATATAATGTTTCTTGTTATTTAATTTTTCATGTAAATGACATTGTCGAAATGTGAATAAAGATCTTTAAACAGATTTATAATTTATAATTTAACCTTAAATTATATGTTTGTTTGTCACTTCAATATTAAATATTTCTTTTTTGGTTTAACCGTTATCGATTAATTTTGAATAGTCATAATTTTAAATTGGATATAACGCTTTAATAGATAGTTAATACCTTTATTACAATTCGATAAGCTAAACGGAATACTGGCATTGACACAGCCAAGGCCACCTGTAAGCCAGATAATAGTAGTGGAGCTATATCTTTCGTCGAGTATCTCATAATATCTTATCTAGAAACAATAAAACTTACATTTGTAGTAACTCCATTACACAAACAGTAATTCCATTTTTACTTTGAGTTCCGTACCACCTAGAGTAGGATCATCCTGGTACTGGTGGTGTCGTAAGAGGTGACTAAAGTACGTGTGGTAGAGTCACGTCGCCAGCAATGGCAATACGCATGGGCAGACTCGACCGGATCATTACCACCCCCGGCATTTAAAACCGGCGTGAAGTAGTGGCTTTATGCCACTGCGTTTCGCATCAGGTAATGCCGGTCTCCGGCGCCCAACCCACTTTAATGGCCGGCAGCGCACCTGTAACCGCTCTGGTGCTGCACGGGGCCATGGGCGGCAGTAGTCACTTACCATCAGGTGATACGGGTCACCTGATGGTAAGTGATTACCTCGTTCGTTTGCCTTGTCTTTTCCATAAAAAAAAACCTGTAGTTTTATTAAATGGCAGGATAGACAAAAGAAACCTAGTGTTGAGACAGTTCGTTGCCACCATTCCCTCTTATTATCAAGACATTGTTTGATGAGTGAGACTTAACGCCGCGTTTTGTCGGAGCAGATAAATAAAAATATTTATATATATCATAATTACGTGGAGTAAAAATCTAGTTCACAAAAATCACGTTTACGTGAACTGTATTAGAAGTCAGAATATCCTGACAAATTCAATTTGTCTACGGTAAGCGTTAAAGGATCAAGAGAAGAATAAAGTTACATCATCCAATATGATTTAATAAAGTGATAAACAACTATATACGCGTATAATATTTGTATCTTATCTTATATGGTCGTAAATACATAGATATATGCGTAAGTAAAACAAATAACCAAACTTTGAAAATAAAAGAAATTTTAGAAAAGATATGACTGTAAACTCCACAAATTGTGGGTTCGGTTCTCACTAGAGGAAATTAAATATTTAATATTTCCATTTTTTCCCTCTGAAAAATTCGGCGGAAAGTGGGGGGCGGTGTGTTTACCTCTACACTAGGTTACCTCTGCCTACCTTGCTGTGTGCGCGATATAGCGTGAAGCTTATATATATATATATATATATATATATATATATATATATATATATATATATATATATATATATATATATATATATATATATATATATATATGTTAACTTCATGCATAGTCAGTCAAACATATAACTAACGCCTACAAAATATTCCGTCAATTTAAATTCTATTCTTCTATTTGCGTCATTTTTTTCTCATCCATCTCTTCACATGTACATAACGTCCTCTGATGATTTTCCAGTATCATCGATACTGTATTATCGAAGATCAACCAAAGTCACTTTCTTTCTCACCACATTTTTGCTACGTAAATCTTTTCTGCCTGCATGTTCTTCTTCCTTCGCCCTGTGTTTCTCTTTAAAGCGGATTCGATCAACTAAAATGACCTTAGACACATCACTTATCCACATCATATATCTTCGTATTCTTTTAACTACGTTTCTCCGCCTATGGATCTACGGAGTTAGTTTTATTGCATAATACTAAAATACTTTTATGATAAACAATAAAAAATTTCGTCAAAATATTACACTAAAATCAAATTTTTATTTTGCATTTAGCAGAGTAGAGAGAGTTCACCTCTCAAGACATTGCGTGTTGAGGGACGGAACACATCGCCGCATTTTGCCTTGTTACTAGAGCGAGGAAGTGAAAATATAAACATTTCATTTCCTAGAATGGGACTCGAACCCACAAATTTTCTTTCACAAACTTGTACCCCTGCGCCACAATGGCCTCAAAAGATCTAATCTTACAATAACCAAACTGACTCGGGGTCGGGAATTGCACTGATAAGATGAACGAAAGAGACATTTATTTATTCGGAAGAGCACATATAAGTACTGTATTGTGACGTACTGTCATACTCTACCGAGCTATTCGTGCCATTCATACGTAAGTAACTATTTGTCGTTTCTAATCATATTTCACTATAAATTTCATATTTTAAATATAAACTGGTATATAACTTATTTGCAAAAATCCTCCAGATAAGTTAAAAAATATCAAATATCGCTTTCTAAACACTAGTTCTGAATATTATATTAAATTGTGACAAAATCACCTTGAAACGTTATTAGATTTGCAGTTTATAAACAAGAAAGATAAATATGACATATTTTTGCTAAATACATAGTATACGGTTAGACTTTTATCTTATAGTCCTTGATTAATTTATTTAAATTCTTAAAAATACCTTGTATTATATTTAATTACGTTTATAAATGATATATTTTTTGTATGTTTTTTATTAATTAATAAATATTCGCCATTCTATGTAATTATATTAAATTATTCCTTTTCTTCCGCATCGATTTCAACTAAATTACCGCCAATTTAATGTAAGCGTGAACTATATATACAAATATATCAATAAAATATTCTTATATCATTTATAATTAAACATAGTTTTAATTATCTCTAAAATATAATATCTGCAAAGCGGTCACAGTTCTTACGTGATAGTGTTGTAATATAGGTGCTTTTTGCATATAATAGAAAATTAAATATTTTATGATATTCTTTAAGTACTTTTTTTAAATTGAAAGCAATAATTGATGTTTGTTAAATTCTGTTAATTAGTGACGTGCCGACATATTTTTAAAAATATTAATAGTATTTTTTTACCTGCAAAGTAATAGTAGTAGTAGTAGGTATCTTTTATTACTAGAATGTTATTTTGATTTATCCATATAATATAAGTGTTTTACTAAGATTTGTTGATATATATATATATATATATATATATATGATTTCTTTGAACAATCATTACTTTGTAAATAGTTAAGACGCCATAATCAATGTCGATTAATGTTTCCTCAATCATCAATCTTATGACAAAAAGTTTGTGACGAGATAACAAGGGTTTGGATATTTCATACTTATCAAATTAAAATAAATTTATTATCAAAACTACTACTATTCAATTATTTATTTAGTACACTTAATTAAGTTTTTGTTTTCTATATCTATACTTCTATACTCATAAAGAGAAAAGATTTGTATTTTTGTGTGTATGTTTGTTTAATTTTCACACAAAAACTACCGGATTAATTTTAAAAATTATTTCACTATTAGAAAGTTTCATCTTGACTGACCATAGGCTATATAACGTTTTAAAAAAATAGGGATCCCTAATAAAATGCAATAATGTAACCCAAACTTTAATAGTTAAGTTGAGTTAAAACAAAGCAATTTTAAAATTTTCAAGTAAATCGGTTCAGTACTTTCAGAGAAAAATGTGGACATAAATATCGACAGACAGACAGACAACAAATTCAAAAAAAATCTTTTTGCTTTTATTATTCTTTTTAAGTGTCCCTTCTATCCATTTCAGTCAAAACTTCTAAATGTACAGACAAAATATTTTTACTGTCTTATTATAAGTATATGGAGAAGCAATAAAAAAAATGTTAGTAGTTTTTAAAATTCTAATCACATCACATCGACACCAGAGTGAAGAAATGGAAATATAAATTTAAGTAAATATTTTATCTCCTCGAGTGGGGATCGAACCCACAACCAGTCGGTTTTACAGTCACAATTTGTTCCGCTGCGCCACGACTGGCCTCAACTTTACTTTGGTTAAATGCCTCTAATAATATGTTTTCCAATGAAAATCGAAAATGCCACCCTATGGTTTTAATAATTTTCACTTTAGAAATGTAGTACGTAAAATATTAAACAAAGACATACATACAAACATTACATCTACAAAAAGCAAAGTATACAAAAAATTAGACTAAGAAATGCAAACGACATCAAACTTCACAAGCCGCGAACTAACTACGGCAAAAAGAATATAGTGTGTGAAGGTGTCTATTCATATAATAAGCCAAAGTATATTAAAGAATCAAAATCAACATCTAAATTTAAAACATCACTTAAAATTGAGGTTAAAAATATAATGCCTATTCATATTATTTAATACTAGAGGGCGCGCGCGGCTTCGCCCGCTTATTAGGAGTGAATTCTAAAAAAACCACGAAACACGTGTTCAATAAAATATTTTTAACAGTCTGAATTTAAATTTTTATAAAAATCGGTGGCAATTTAAAGATTTTTCCATATAAACTTTCAGCCCCTTATTTGAACCCTTAGGGGGTGAATTCTTAAAAACCATGAAACACGTGTTCAATGAAATATTTTTAAGAGTCTGAATTTCAAA
>JAATLQ010013226.1:838-11074 GCA_013421005.1 Heliconius erato x Heliconius himera | reverse complement strand
TGTAAGAATAACTAATGTTTTTCAATAGCTGTTTCTGAAGACTGTGCAACAATAATAAATGCAAATAATTGTAAAAAAAATGGTTTAATTTATTAAACATATCCCTAACTTTAAATACAATATAAGTTTCCAATAGGTTTTCCCAAAAAAATCAAAGTTACGGATTTTAAAGTTTCGGTCCGTTACACCGTGCGCGGGTACAGGTGTTACACTATTTAGCGCGGGTACAGGAAGGTTAAATAACACGAAAACGAACGGCAACAATGCAATTTTATTTTCAAGTTTTTTTTTATCGTAGCGTGTAGCGTCCTGGTTTTGCCCCACTTTACTATAACATATATCATTTACGACTTACAGAATTTTTCCAAGCTAAAAATAATATTCAGACGATTATTTATAAGAACCACACAGGAAAATCAAGAAATAATTAAATATCATTTTAAAAGATTGGTCTTTAACTACACTGCTTAGAACTTATATTTTCCTGTCCTCTACTCTGTAGGCAGAGACAGGCAAGTGTTAAGACACTCCGCTTACCACTTTCCACCATATTAGTAAGTTGTAGGCATTGTGTAGGCAAAATTCAAAACCGCCCTTTGCGTCAACGTTAGAGCGAAGAAATAAAATATGAAATATTTTATTTCCTCCTGCGTCCCGCTTGTGCTTGTGTGTGACCCTGCGCTTCGACTAAAATGTTAAAATAAATACAGAATCATTAAACAAATCTCACAAAGTGATCCTTTTAATCAACAACACGTAAATAAGTAAATATTATTTTAAATTCTCATAATTTTAATTCAGTGTAAGGAAAATTATTAAATTGTATATAAAAAGTTATAATCTATAGTCCCCGACGGAGTAATTGGGTCCGCTCACCACTTACTTTAGAGTCTTTGTCGTAAATAACATAAATTTAACGTTCAAATTAATTATCTAAGCCTCTTACTTTAACTAGTCGATATTGAGAATAGAAATTAGCTATTTATCTTATAATGGCATATAAAGTAAATGGAAACAAGTCAATTATAAACAAAACAAAAACCCGAATACTTTCTATTCAGCTTTACTCTATTTCCCGCATGTAGGAGGATAGGTATAGGGAACCTAGTGTTGAGACACTCCGTTCCTCATTTTCCGCCGAATTCTGGATGAGTTGCATGTTGAGTGGTGGAGTTCAACGCCGCGCTTTTGCCTCTGATGTATATGATTTTGCCTCTGATATCAGAGCGAAGAAATGAAAATAATAAATATACAGTTTTCTCGAGTGGTTATCGAGCCCTCAACCAGTCGGGTTTACAGCCACGTGCTTGTGCACGCCTCGACTGGCCTCAACTACTTAAACTAAATTAATGAATTCAAAAACACTTGCGCTTTTAAGGCTAATCCAACTACGTATCATTCATCAAAATCGGTTCACTGGCTTAACAGCTAGAAAAGAAAAAAAGGAACGGACATACATACATACGCGCTAAAAACATTACCGTCTTTTGGGCTCACACTAGAACAAAGTCTGACTGTTACCACGATATAGTAATAGGTTATAGGTTCGATCTCTACTCAGAGCAATTAAATGTTTAGGTATGTTTCCAACTAACGTTCCACCAGTCAACAAGCAATATTTAGAATTCGAGCAGTAAGGGGAAAACTTTTCTATGCCTACGCAAAATAAAACAGAAGGCAAAATAAAAACATAGTAACAAATTTTATTTTAGCTTGACGCTGTACCCCGCACATAGAATAAAGGGTGTTGAGTGCCGGAGACGACGACGCCGCGTTTTGCTCATTACATTCAGAGTAAGGAAACATGAAAATATTAAGTATTTCACTCCCCCGACTGGATAGGGAGGATCAAGGAGGATATTAAACAAAATCTATTAAATACGTTATTGACTATGAAAATGAGTATCAAAAATGAATGTATTCTGTAAATTTGCGTAATCCTGATTTAACAAAATTTCTTCCTCTCTTTTATAAGGATCCCTTTTGTTACTGGCATATAAACTGAACATATAAGATATATTATCTTAAAAATATATTCTTATAACAAATTCATCATTGTAGATTCAGATTTTTTATGCAATATTTTTTAGGTTCACGCTGTATTCCGCACATACCAGGGTAGCTAGAGGGAACCTAGGACCCTAGTGTTAAGACACTCCGTTCCCATTCGAACACTTCCATTCCCCACTTTCTGTCGAATTCTGGAGGCATTACGTGTTAAGTTGAAACTATTTCACCGGTAAATAAAAAGAATTGGATAACGAATCACTTCTTCTATATTTACTCTCTACAATGGAACAAAACGTAACGAGTTTCATCTGCCTGCCCTAAAATATAAATAACATGCGAAAATTAACACCTAAACAGTAAATTATTAAAACACAACAGTAAATAATCATGTACTGCGGACTCCCTTTAAATCGCACTCCAAAGCGAAGCCAGCTTAATCAGAGTTACAACTTAACACCACTGCAGTATGAGCCTCACGTGTATAGAGTGATTACCATTAAACGGTTTATCGGTGGAACTAACTGATACTAACTGGTATCCAGCATCAGTATTGGAATGCTGTGCGGGTTGAACAGCGGCCATCTCCTATTCTAAGAATGTGTGGCATCCCGACTGTATTGTATTGAAAGGAAGATATTTCGTTTTTATATAACTAAATATTCAATATAAGTGTGTTTTATCACTATGTTCCCTCTGCTAACCCTGCTGTGTGCGGGATATAGCGTGAAACTAATTTTTACATATTCAATATGGTGTAATTGGTTGGTTGATTGTATGAATGATTGTTGTGGATTCGATTCTGGCGTAGAAATGGTTTATTAAGTAGGCGTAGTAAGGCAATATTTTTTTTGCTTTTACTCAATTGAGAAAGACAAAATGCAGTTTTTAATACATCATCGTAAAAATTAGGTGGTAAACGAAGTATCGTAAAAGAAATACTAAATATTGGACATAATCTTGTTGTGGCCCAGTCATTTTTTGAATAGGTACATATAATATTTTACATTTTATAAAATAGCTTTTTTCTTTCCAACAAAAAATAAATCAACAAATGACGATGAACCAGCCAATAATAGTCTAATTCTAAACGTATGTCATATAAAAATAAAATAAATATTGAAATAAAACAAAATATGTTTAGTACATTTTATAAAGCAAAAAATAGGAGAATCCGGAACACCTCTATGAAATGTCAGGTTAAAAAATTCGAAATCTCAACCGTAGATACATCTATAGAATGATAATTCTGGAAGAAACGAGGACGACATATAAAGATAATACTAGTCTTCTTACATACTGAATGCGGGATAAAGCGTGTAGCTTATAAAAAAAATATATTTTTACATAGATTTTTATTATTTCACTTGTTTTAAAAAAAATATGGATAATATATTTTCTAATAATTATTCCTTTTATTTTTACAAGACAAGTAAAAAGAAGACATAAATTTTAAATTGACAGTTATTTTGTGATAATTTCATAAAAATATAATTCAACAAAATCTTTTGTTGAAAAATGTAAATTAAATCACAATGAAAATTATTTTTTAAAATATTTTCATGTAGTTAATATATAAAAGTCTTATAGATACACAAAAAAACATTACATTGAAATTGTCATTTATTTAGTTTCAGTGCCAGAGAATGCCACAGATGTCATTCACGTCATTCTTCATTCAAACGTTCTACAAAAAAACTTTGGTTTCATAATGTATATGTTTTTATAACAATAGGCTTTGAATAAAACAACACTTATTTTGTGTAAGTAAATATATCTATATTAATTTCTTTTACCTTCACATTCTATACGGCGCCAGAGCAAAGTAAATGAAGATATTAAATATTGAATTTCCTTAAGTAGGAATCGAACCCACAGCCTGTCGTGTTTACAGTAAAACTTTGTGCCTCAACGTCACGACTGGCCTCCTAGTTGGCTCTTAATATTATAGTCCTAGTTTAAAAATAAAATAAAAAACACGCCTTTTTACATCAAGTGTTATAAAATAATAACACTTGGTGTAAAATAGAGGTCCAAGATGGATGGAATGGATGGATGGATGGAAGGCTTACCCGTAGCGACCCCTGCCAGCCCTTATGAGGGCTGCAACGTTCCATCCGCCACGTGCAACCCGCAAGAACACACTAATAGGACATCCCCCCTACATTCGATCTAATAAAAGCCTGTTAAAAAAGTAAAATTTTAAGAAATATATTTAAAAGTGTATTACGACCTTCTCAATTGTAAAACCTTCAAGAGCTATTAGAGCCTTAATATTAACTATTGGCTAAATTATTTTTTAAATGTTAGAGCAGTTAAAATATATAAATAAAAAAATAATCTTTCCAACAAAATTACTTGTTATAAAATAATCGTGAAAGAATAAAAGAAGGATGTATCGATTTAGAGAATAAAATATTGTTACTAATAAATACTGTTACTAGACATTCCCTGCTAGGAACACAAGTTAATGAGAACATAATTAATCAAAACACTGTGAACTATTTCACAATCAAAATAGTAAACCAAATTTTCATTTAAAAACAAAGCCAGTGAAAAACAAATAAAACAACACACCAGCGAAGTCGATCTGCCATACTGTCAGACAGAATTCAGTTCCAGCAAGGAAATGTTTCGAAGCACAATAACGTACTGGCGCTAGCTGTAAGCGGATTATGAGAGGTTCTAAAGTAGGCAGCTTTG
The DNA here is from genome assembly GCA_013421005.1 of Heliconius erato x Heliconius himera. Classification (NCBI taxonomy): domain Eukaryota; kingdom Metazoa; phylum Arthropoda; class Insecta; order Lepidoptera; family Nymphalidae; genus Heliconius; species Heliconius erato x Heliconius himera. Next base: position 6,364 of record JAATLQ010013226.1, on the reverse strand, counting down.
AAACTCACAAGAAAAGCAATATCCATTATCTTGCCGTGCTCTGTGGGCCGACCGCCCGTTGTCGGTCGCGCCGATACAAAGGACCGAGCCTCTGCCGCAAATAAACATCAAATATCATGAAAACACTCAACTATTACGAGTAGATACCTCTCGTCCCAGACTATATTTACATAGGACTACACTTTTGGTTATTACGTGTTTTTCATATAAATCAATATATTTGAGCGTACAAGTATAAAGTAAAATCCATTCATTAAAAAAATATACCTGCCATGTTTATATTAACAGCTTATTTTAATTCGGTTTACCATAAAACAAACATTACGTGAACATCAATCAAAGTCAAGTGAAATAACACAAAAATAATTTTAGATAAAATTTTTGTGTTTGCAAAACTTAAGGTTTTTTAAAATCTAAAATTATTGATTGTGTATTGAAGTATTTGTTTTTCACTTTTTGAGATTTTTTAAGGCTTGTATTAAAAAATATGTTAATCACCGATCTGTAAAATAAATGTAAGTAATGTTCTACGTGTACGGCGACTTCGAGAAAATATACACGCATTGTTTTTTTTAACAAAGTTTTTTTTTAGCTTCACGCTATATCCTATACATGATAGGGTAGGGAGATCGGAGTTGAGAAACTAGTATTAAGATTCTTTGTTTCCCATTAAAGTATTTCCGTTCCCCACTTTCCACCGAATTCTTGTGGCATTAAGTGGCGGCACTCAACACCGCGCCTTGCCTTGTTTCGAAGACAAGAAAATATAAAATGTTTCATTTATCCAAGTGGGAATCTAACTCACAACCGCCGCGTTTAAAGTCGCACGCCGCCGTCGTGGCGCTAAGACATTGTGCCTTTGTGCTCTTAGATTGTTCTGTACCATTATGTATAAAAACGCAACTTTGTTGTATGGGAGCCCTCTTAAACGTTTGTTTTTTTCTGTTTGGTATTTGTTTCTATAGCACCATCGGAAATACATCATCTCTGGAATTTCAGCTTTATTTCGTTCATGAGATATAGCTTAGTGACCGTCGGACACAGACAGGCAGCGAAGTATAATAAAAAATAAAAATATTATTTGGCATGTAAAATATAATGGTTCATATTTGGAATATATCTACTTATTGTTGTTTCAGTGAATGCTTATTATATCTACTTCTATTTTTACTTGTAAATGCTTCTTATGTTATCTCTACTGTTATAATAATATGCAAGAAGTAGATGATTAACAAATTTTAACAAAAACAACCTGCTGCAAAATGTATCTTATTTATTTTTCAATATATTTATTAACATGTATTAAAAATCGCTCCCACTGTACGCGCCGGCAAACCCTCATAAGACATTACACCCTCACATCCGAAGACTACAAATATTGACGTATCAAATAACACACACAGCACGCGCCGGCTAACATTTCAGGAAACAAAGCCCCGTATTAGTGCTCTACTCAGATACTCAATAAATTCTAAGTAAACCTGAATAAGCTAGAATGTGTTGCTTAAACAACCACACCTGTAAAGTTTATTTCGTTATAGTAGTAGCACTTTAATTAAAACGTGTTTGAATAGCAGGAATTTCTGGAGTAGCTAGATACTGACAATCTTCTGTTCTGCGTTTATTATAGAGCGTGGAGTGGTTTTGTGTGCTTATAACAATTTAAAAAAAGTTAAAAAACATTAGATTACTCTTTTAAGATATTTTACAAATTCAATGAATTATTTTCGAAGATTGTTAAGTCGTTAGTGTGAGACTACAGGGGCGAGGCCATTGTTATTAATTTGATTTTGAGAAATAGTAAATTACAGAATTCCTATAGGTAGTTGGTAAACTGTATTGAAGCACAGTTCAGCGCAGTTGAATATATAACATAGGAGTACTTATAGTTTAGTAAAATCCAATTCTAAGCTTTGTTTTAATCAAAAATAGGAGGCGAAAATATTTTAAAAAATATAAATATAAATAAACCACTCACGACTATAGCATTTAGAGCACCCACCTTCAACGAAATAATAATATCAGTTTTATGCCAGTTTTTAGAAAATTAAATTCTCATTAAGGAATAAATATAATAAAATAAGAAAATTATATCTTAAGGCTTACGTTAACCTAATTTACCGTTATCATTACAAGTATAGCTCCGGCTAGTTATCAGTAATTGGTACAAGTACCTCTCCAAGTCCTAACTAATACCAGTAGTTTAATAATGTATTATGAATTATTTTCTGGGAATACGAGAACATATATTGCATTATTATCTGTTTTTCGTATACAGAAATACGTACATTAATAGTTTTATATTAAGGATTTTCCTTATACTTGTTGAAGGTATATTTTCTACAAAAATTAAACTTCGAATTTGTTTTTCAAAATTCTATTACCTGAGGTCAGTGGTGGCGCAGCGGCACGACGTGTGACTGTAAACCCGACTGGTTGTGGGTACGATCCCCACTCGAGGAGATGAAATATTTACTTAACTTTATATTTTCATTTCTTCGCTCTGGTATCGAGGCTAAGCGCGGCGTTGAGTTCTGCCACTCAACACGCAATGCCTCCAGAATTCGGCAGAAAGTGGGGAACGGTGTGTCTTAACACTAGGTTCCCTCTGCCTACCCTTCCGTGTGCGGGATACAGCGTGAAGCTGATTTTAATTTAATTTTAATTTAAAATTCTATTACTTTTTTAAAACAGAACAATACTTTAACCAATGAGTGCTACATCCATTATTTTCATGACAATTGTCGTATTTAAAAGGCAAGCAGAAAACACGCTAATTGCAAGAGGACTGCAAAAAATTATCATCCACCTTTTCCTATTCTCAATTTCCAAGAGAACAGAATATATAAACACAGTCAAAATTAACTTCACACTGTATCTCACATGCAACTAAATAGGGAGCCTAGTGTTAAGACACTCCGTTCTCAACTTTCCGTCAAATTTTGAAGGCATTGCGTGTTGAGTGATTGAGCTCAACCCCAACAATACGGGGCTAATGAAATATCAACAGTACTATATGCTGTATACCTTCACAGCAATTTCTTTTTAATTAACGTTCTACCATCACAATACGTTTAATTTAAATTGCAATTTGTTTGACTTACGCACGCTTATAACGGGCTGAGTAGGTTTAATGTATTTGTCATATACTTCACGCTGTAACCCGCATGCAGGGTAGGCAGAGAGAAGTCAATGTTAAGACACTCTACCCCCCTTTCCGCCGAATTCTGGAGGCACCAGTCGACGCCCGAATGAAAAAATGAAAATATTAAATATTTCATTTCCACTAGTGAGAATTAAACCCACAATCTCTCGAACTAACTGTCACACGCTTGTGCTCCTGCGCCAACACTGGCGCTTTTACGTTTACGTTTTACTAACAACAGATAAATGCACCCCATTAACTGTATGCTCGAGATCGTTTATTTTAATTCTATAATGCATGTAGTTGTTTATTTTAAACTTCTCCTTCCTTACTTAAAAGTAGATACTTGGTTATGCTATCTATATCTGGGTTTATAAAATAGAAACATTTTCGTTTCCTCACTCTGATAACGAAGCAAAGCGCAGCGTTAAGTTCCGCTTTTCAACGCGCAATGTCTCCAGAATTCGGCGGTAAGTGGTGAACCGAAATATCTTAATGAGAAAGGAGTATGTTAACAGTAGTGTGCCAAGTTCTCTCTATCTACCCTGCCGGTGTAGTATGCGGGTTACAGCGTGAAACAAAAAATAAATAAATATTATATCTTTGGATAAGCACACTTTGTGCATAATTCCATGCAAATCAGAGTGCATGCATCAAGTGCAATCAAAATAACATTACAAAAATTTCTTACAGTAATTCAAAGTTAAATTAAACTAATAAACGAATCCTATAAAATTAAAAATGTAGAAAAAATAAAATAAAATATAGAAAAATTAACAAAGTTATACTTATTTATTTGATCTATTGTACAACTAAAAGCATTTTTATTTACACCTCCCTATAAAGTAAACCCGCTTTTAATGTCGGTAACGAGCGATTAACTACAAAACGACTCTGCTAAAGTGCCCGTTTAAATGTACTGTAAGAGAATGAGCCTTGTTTGAACTAATTCAGTTTGTGTTGTTTTTCGTTTTACATTTTTTATTTAAGAAATGATGGTAAACACAATTTTAAATGAGGACGTCGTGCTCGGTGACACAAGCTTCGGACTGTAAAAGCGACAGGTTGTCGGTCCAAATCCCGATCGAGAGGCGAGGCAAAGGTCGCCATCGAGATCCTCCACTCAACACGCTATACTTCCACAATTCAACGGAAAGTGGGGAGGGGAAGTGCCTTAAGAAGAAACAGAGTGTTGTAACACTAGTTTCCTCTGCCTTCCCTGCTAAGTACGGGATAGAGCGACAAGCAGAAAAAAATAAAATCTTTGTTCAAGCGAAGTGTCTTAACACTCGATTCCCTCTACCTTCCCTACTTTTGGCGGGAAACAGAATGAAGCTCAAAATATCCAAGCTAAGTCGGGAGTATAAAATGAATACATCACTAAAGCCCCATTCCACTTTACAGGTAAACCATTAAGCGTTACCTCTACTCAATACCACAATGTGTTCATCTAATGGCTAACCCAACCTTTATCTATCAAAGTGTTCGGAAAAGAAATCTTTTAGACATTATATATTTCTACGTATTTCTTTACGTATTATGTATTAAAGAGCAGAAGGAACCTAGTGTTGAGACACTCTGTTTTCCCACTTTTCGCCGAACTTTCAATTAGATAAGTTTAGTATTAATATGGCTGTACACACGTTTTAAAATAAATATATAAAGCGTAATAAAAACCTAAATATGCAAAACTTTTATTTAATCTGATTAAAGGAGCCCGTTAAGTTGTTTCAGACCATTTATTTTGTGCAACCACATTAAGTAAACAGCAGTTTTCCTGAAATTCTCATTTTCACTTTAACTTTGTTCATATTACATAATATTAAGTATGGTGATAAAGCCGAGCGAAATAAAAAAGGAAAATACAACTATTGTATATATAAAAGAAATTTAAAAACGTAATTACTATTATTTGTGGCTAGCGGCAGGTTGTGAGTTCGATTTCCACTTTAGTCCGATTTTCATTTGCCTTTCAACGATGTAAAGCGTAGTGTTGAGTTTTGCCACTCAACGCAATGCCACCTGAATTCGGCGGAGAGTTCGACGACCTTACCAAGCCTAACCTGGAACAAGTGGAATACAGTGTTTTTTTTTTTTTTTTATGGAAAAGACAAGGCAAACGAGCATCCGGGTCACCCGATGGCAAGTGATCACCGCCGCCCACGACCCCGTGCTGTTGCACGGGGTCGTGGGCGGCGGTCTGGTGTTCCAGAAGAGCTGCAGGTGCGTTGCCTGCCTGTAAGTTGGGTTGGGCTCCGGAGCCCGGCATTACCTGATGCGAAACGCAGTGGCATAAAGCCACTACTTCACGCCGGTTTTAAATGCCGGGGGTGGTAATGATCCGGTCGAGTCTGCCCATGCGTGTTGCCATTGCTGGCGAC
>JAATLQ010013211.1:39354-51188 GCA_013421005.1 Heliconius erato x Heliconius himera | reverse complement strand
AATGATTCGAATGGCTCTACGTTGTATGCGATCGAATGGTTCAAGCTGATACTGAGGTGAACCAGCCCAGAGATGAGAACAGTACTCCATATGAGGCCGAACCTGCCTGCCTGCCGGCCAAATGGTGTTTTGGCGTGAAGTACCGTCTCGCTCTGTTGATGACCCCCAGTCTCTTCGAGGCCAACTTGGCCTTGCTTTCCAAATGTTCGCGATACTGGCAGTCACTCGAAACATTGAGGCCCAATATACTGATACTGGGCGCGGCTGTAAGAGGAATGTTCTGAAAGACTGGTGAGACAATAAATGGGATTTTTTTTGTGGTTAACGCGCAAACTTGTGTCTTCAGGGGGTTAAACTGAACTAGGTTCCTTTCACCCCATGAGAAGACATTGTTGAGGGATGCCTCAACGGAAGACACAAGTTTATTTCGGCACTGTTCGGCGTTTTCCCGAGAACCTTTTGCCTTTATACAAAGGCACGATGAACGCACCTCGCCAATCATCTGGGATCTCCCCTGATTTCCAGCATAAATTGCACAAAAACCAGAACAAGTCCAAGATGCGTGGCCCACCATATTCGATCATCTCGGCAATAACTCCATCTGCTCTCGCTGCCTTACCACATTTTAGACTTCGTATTGCATTCTCAACTTCTTTTATACTGATTTCGCCATCAGCTACATCAACATTTAACATTTCGCTGTTGCTTGAGACTGAGGACTCCATCACATTCATACATCTCCTTGTAAAATTCCGCCCATCGCTGCAAAATGTGTGGTTCTTTCGTGAAAATTTCATCGTCCTTCGAAAGCAACCTCGCAAGCAACCTCGAGAAACACGTAACTTCTCGTCAGAAAAGCTACGTGTTTTCTCTGAAGTTGTTCGTTAACCATTCGTCTCTTTTATTCTTTGCCTTGTGTAGTTGCGCCAACCTGCAAACAGACCCCTTATTCTAGCAACGACTAGATAATGGTCTGTTCCCAGCTCAGAACCACTAAACACTCGCGTGTCTATAACTTGGCTTCGAATACGCTGATCCACTAGGAATAAATCAATCATACTTTTCCCTTCCGCTCGCTCCCATGTATACATGTGAATTTATTTGTGTTCAAACGTCGTGTTTGCCACAAACAAATTCCTTTTCTTGCAAATTTCCAATATAAGCTTTCCAGTCTCATTTATTTTCTTGTCACCATACTGACCACTCCCACCCCCTCCCTCGTAACCGCTTCGCGCAGTTCCGATTCAAATCGCAACATATTATTAATTTTTCATTCCCTCTAACGCTACCTAGAACATCCCTGACACTCTCCCAAAACTCCTCGAGTTCGCTTAATAGAGCTGTGCACTGGCGCATACGTCACTAACAAGAATACTCTTGTTAACCCCAGCTTGAAGCGAACCCAAAGCAGTTTCGGGTTGATCGCCTTGTATTCAACTGCTGCACTAACCAATCGAGAGGACAATAACACCTACACCTTGACAGCCCCGCTCGTTCTCTGGTACGCCGGCCCAGAAAGCGACCCGAATGCCCGGCAAATCGGTCGTGTCATTGCTTGTTTTCATTTGCTTGTTTTCATTTGTTTTCATTTGTCGTGTCGTGTTTCGCTTGGTCTCTGTCACACAAACGACATCCAAATCTCTATCATCCATTGCATCTAATAATTCATTCATCTTTTCTTCCATCCCTCCTCTTACATTCCACGTAGCTATTTGTAGCTCCGTCCTCCACCTCGTGGCGTGTTGGGTGGCGGTCTCTAACGCCGCATTCGTCGCCACTTGACACACCATTGTACCCCCATTATAACTTATATATAGTTATTATAGTTTTGAAGCAATAAAAAATTATATATCTACTCTACTGTGGTTTGAAATCTGAAATTATTTTGACCATTTTAAAGGGCATCAAGTCCTAAGCCGCACCAGGCAGCAAATACCCTAGCTACGCCACTGGACTTTAGTATCAATTCTACCTAAGTATTTTCTTTTGACCACTCTCGACAGACCAAATACGGTGTAGGGTTACGCTACACAAGTCTCTGCAAGCTATATTTATTTTGTGTTGTAAAGAAAATGTTCTACACTTACATTTTTTTTAGCTTCACGCTGTATTCCGCATGTAGGAGTGTAGGAAGAGGTAACCTAGAGTTAACATACTCCGCTCCCCACATTTCTCCGAATTTTGAAAGCATTGCTTGTTGAGCGGAGGAGCTCAACGCCACGCTTTGTCGCGACACAAGAGCGAAGAAATAAAAAAAATCTATATTTCATTTCCTCGAGTGGGGAATCGAACCCACAACCTGTCGCATTCACAGCCACACGCCTGTGCCTCTGCGCCACGACTGGTCTCACCTTAACATTCATTATTAAACATAATAAAAATTGTTGTTTTTTTACAACTATAGTAATGTTGGCAGTGTCAAAAGGTTACTTTACTATTAATTAGCATTTTGTTACAAATCAACATATAAATGACTTTGTATCATTTTTAATAGGTAAAATGTAAATGGCTGTCGTCATAATAAATGCGAAAGAGTTCAAATCCTACTTGGGGATGAAAAGGGCAACAATTAAACTTACAAAAATTGCGTGGTAAACGGAGTGTCTTAACACTAGGTTCCCTCTGCCTATCCTGCTATTTGCTGGATTTCGCGTGAAGCTAAGAAATGTTAAATGAATTAAATTAAACTAAAAAAAAACTTTTTTAACCGACTTCCATAAAAAAGAAGGTTATCAATTCGACTGAATTTTTTTAATGTCTGTTACCTCAGAACTTTTGAACTGGGTGAACCGATTTTGATGTTTTTTTTTTATTTGAAAGCTTTCCGTGTGGGCATTTTAAAAGTAAAAAATACTTTGATTTTGTTATATAAAAATAATTAAAGAAAAATTTTATAATTTGGAAGTCGGTGTCAAGTAAAATAAATAAACGGCTTAATAATGTAATATTGTAATAAGGTTGTTGTATAATTAGCATGACATCGACTTCAAAATTATAAAATCTTTCTTTCACAAAATCAAAGTACGTTTTAGTGTATGTTAAGTAAGTTTATTGTTTAAAGTCGGTTTTTTTTGTTTAAAAATATTTTTAAATCTTTTAATAGAATAGGTAGTTTATTTGAGAAAATATTGTTTTGTTGTTGACAACAAAAATTTACGACACTATAAAGCGGGCTATAAATTTTACAGAATAACTATGTGCGGACATTTTTTCGACTATTTTTTAAATAGACATTATTTAATAAATTTTACCTTAAAAAGGCATTTTTTATTTTTTACTACCTGCTATGTGCTATGTGCGATAGCAGGGTAGGCAGAAGGAACTTTGGAACCTATTGTAAGACACTCTGTTCCCATTGAGATAATTCTGTTCTCCACTTTCCTAAGAATTCGGGGGGCATTGCGCATTGCGACGCCGGAGCGAAATAATGAAAACATTAAATATTTCATTTCCTCAAGTGGGAATCGAACCAACAAGCTGTCGAGCTCACAGTTACACTCTTGTGGTCCTGCGCCATGATGTATATAGAGTTAGTCCCACTATTAAAAATTAAATAATATAAACATTAAATACATAAAAATTAAATAAATAAACATTAAATACATAAAAAATAAATATATAAAAATTTTATACATTTGCATTTCAATTATAAGTTTTAAATTGTTAGCATCTCTATAGGGATGGGAAAATAAATTTAAATTATAAACCGGCGTATAAGAATTTTAAGTTAGGATCGTATGGCGTAGGTTCATGAGTTGCTACGTAATTTTTTTTCCTTCTCTAATAAATATATTTTTCTTTCTTTAGTTTATAGTAAAAATAAGAAACTGTAAAAAACATTTACAAAGTTTTAAAACAAAAAAACATTTTTTGATACGTTCACCCAAATATTTGCTTGTTTTAAAAAATGTTTGATTCTAAAGAAAAGCCTTAGACTCCCTGTTCACTTTTCAGTTATCAGTATTGAGTTTTAAATAAGCTTAAACTTGGAAATTACTAACATATTACAAAATACGGGTAGTTTCTTTATATTAAAATATGATATCGAGTAAATTTATAATGCATATCTAAATATTGCATTATTTAAATTAAATGGTTTTATTAAAGAAAATAAAAACTCACCCACTGTCATGAAAAGTAATTTACAGCCAGGTTCAAAATGGTACTTCGAAGGTTCGGTATAGTGGAGCCGGTGGAAGATGAGATCGTATCCTTCATGAGACTTCTCCGGTAGATAGGAAAACTCCCTGTAAAATAAAAAAAAACATGAAATTGAAACAAATTTTTTTTCAAAATGGCGTCGCATAGATATGCACCAGTTGAGCACTAGTAGCCAATATTTCTTTTTATGAACACTACCTCATGGATGTTGTAAAAACAGCTTCACGCTTTTTCCCGCATAACGCAGGACTAGACGGGACCTATTGTTAAAACACTCCGTTTCCCACTTTTGAGTTTTGAGTGGCGGAAACTCAACGGCTTTGTCTTGTTACCAGAGCGAAGAACCATAAAATGACTCATTCGCCCTAAGAAGAATCGAATCCACGACAGTCGCGTTAACAGACTGACGATATATACATAGATGCGCCACGAATGCCTCAAAAAAAAAAGTCAATCAAATTCAACAAATATAATTTTTATTTCTGGCAATACATTTTATATGTAAAACTACTATTGTTCCAATTTTAAAGTAAAGACATCCGTGGGAAAATACTTTGAAAGGAGCCGCTATCTTGAATATAATAATTTGCGCGATCAGGATTTATTTATTTAATTACCTATATTATAATATTTTTATGTCATTTACACAATTAAGAATTAAAATTTGTAGGAGTCGTTGCATTTGTGTTCTGAATATCTTACGTCACTATTATTTTTCTATTTAGCTTTAGGGCTTTTTAGCTTTTATTAAGCCACTTCCGTTTTCCGATTTAAGCCGAATTCTTGAGTCATTGCGTCTCGAGTGGCGGAACTCAATACCGCCGCTGCGCCTAATTACCCAAGCGAGGAAATGAAAATATTAAGTAAGTATTTCTTTTCCCCGAGTGGGAACCGAATCCACATCCGTCGCGTTAACACTCGCACGCTTTTATCTCTGCGTCTTGAGAGCCTGTATCCATCACTACATAATTAACTTTTGTTTGCTTCCCGTATAGCAGGATAAGTAAAGGGAACTTAGTGTTAAGACATTCCGTTACCCAAGGACCGCCCAATATATAGAATATTGCGTATTGAGTTGCGAACTTGGCGCGCTTAAAATAAAATAATATAATGATTCCCCAGAAGAGGCATCGAACTCCTGCCCATAAGGTTTATAGAGCGCTGTTCGACCGTCATCATAATAAAAACTTAATTAAATTAATACTTTAATATAATACCTTTATATTATGATATCGGGAAATGATTTCATAATTGTTGTTATACGTATATTTATTATTTTAAAACCGGTTCTAATTTTATAACAACCTTTGCCCTATTCTAGCGATCCTGTTTCTAGATATAGATCTCATTGTGACAAACGAGGCAAGAGGAAATATATTTAATGAAGTATAAAATCTATAATACATATAAATACGGTAAACCATCAATTAAATTTGGACTCAAGTCCTGAGAAATAATTATATGAAATATAGTAGTTGCACTGATGATAGCCCGCAACTTCGTTTGCGTGAGACAAAACGTGAAATTCCCGTTTCCGTTACATTTCATATTTCATATAAGAGCACAGAGGAGCCATAAGAAAGATTTTCCCGGAATTGTAGGCATTTCAGGAAATCTCTCCTATGCACTAAGTTGAACCAAAAATATTCTTCTTATATTTCAAATTTCATCTTTCTACGCTACGTAGTTTCCGCATTGCGTTGTCGGTTCGACACTTATTAACGGAAATGTTTTTATATCTGTAAATTTCCGCATAGAGGGGGCCGGATGGTCCATGCCTGAATAGAGCAAGTCCGTTCAGAATGGTCGGATCTTCCTCCAGAATTTTTCCTGATGAAAAATCAAGTAAAAAAATAAAAACAAGTCCTATATATAAAAAAACCAGTTCGAAACTAAAGTCGAGGTCTACTCAGAAAATATATCCAGATACACCAATGACAGAGTGACTAAGTGACTGACTGACTGACTGACTAATAAACGATTCTTGGTGAGTATAGGGGGACGCTAAGAGTACCAAGAGAAGGAACGAACGAACGATTGCATTTTTATCTAATAACATAGAAAATTCTCGATATCCAGCGTAACACGACGATGAGCACGACTCAACACAATGACTCGAAAATTGGGCAATGGTAAACGTAGTGTCTTAACAATAAATTCCCTCTACCTACGATCACAAATTTCCAAGAATAACAAGTTTTCTTGGAAAATTTATTACAGGTTATATATTATAAATTACCCACGATATAAATTAACATATCTATGTATATAAAATATATTAGATAATTATTTTTTATATTATATACATACATTGTATCTAAATGCACGGTTTGGATAATTCTGATTGCAAGATCCGTAGAGTTACACTTTTAATTATGAAAATTGCCATCTTGTCCATTATGAAAATGACCATCTCTCATAGACAAGGAGGCGATTTGCGCAATACCGAATACTTAGCATGAAACACCCACGAAAAAATAAAGGAGGCAAACATCGGACATGATCAGTGGAAGGTCCTCGGCCCCCTCAATGAAGGCTAAGGATAGTGGCAGAGTTCCCAAAACACTTCACGCAAAGATTTAAAAACATCAAGAAATAACATTAGAAGCCAGAGCATAAGTACAGGGTCAAGAATCTTAGTAGAACAGAGCACAAGAATCTTGGTAAACCTTCGAGAACACAGTATTGATAATACTGGAGGAAGATCACGTTATAAGCATGAGGCATCTTCCGGAGGGCATGTATAAAAAGGCTGATTACAGTGGACCAGGTGAAAGATATATGCAGAGACCTTGAGAGAGATTGAAGCTTAGCTTAGCTAGTACGGCTTTAATACAAAATTTTTCCCTACTTTTAAGTCTATTATTTTTTAGGATTTAACCACAAACGTTAGTTAGTTAGTTTTCTTATTTTTTCCTGAACTAGTGCTACCTGTAGATGCTACCTGCCAAATTTCATCATTCTAGGTCAACCAGAAGTACCCTATAAATTTTGATTATTTTTATAGTGTCGAAATGCGCGTTTTTTGCAATATAAACAATTATAATATTTTTTTTAAGTAAATGTAGCCGTAGCCGTAGATCTGAGTATATGATTTGAATTTCAATTCGATATCTCCAAACGTTTCTCAGCACTTGACAGACAGACAGACTGACAACAAAGTGATCTTAAAAGGGTTCATTTTCTCCTTAAAAGGTACGGCCTCCAAAAATACACAAGAAACATGAATAGCTGATTTGGAGCTGGATTTGGATTGCTTTTACTTTGGTAAAAATATAATTTGTTAAAGACAAAAAAATGTTTGTACACTGACGACATCTGAGTGTGTACAAAAGTTTGTAAGTAATAAAATACCAAAACCTAAGTACCTAAAACACAATAATAAACCCAACTTGTGTAATACCCTATAGCACTCCCGAGGAATGTAGCTTTCATATAAAACAAAAAAATCCGATCAATAGTTCCTGAGATCTTAGCGTTGAAGTCAACAAACACACAGATAAACTCTTTCGCTTTATTTTACTAGTATAAATAGTAGAGATAAAAATATTGGGATATTATCTTGTAAAGCATCACCATGTCGAAAGTGAAAAATTACAAATTTCTTTTAATGCTGTTTTTGAAGGGTATATAATGATCAAAACTACCCTCTTTAGTAGTTCAAAAGAGAAATACAAACATTTGCGAATTTTCACTTTCGGCACTTTACTTAAATACCATCGAACTCGTGGTGAGTTAGAGAGTACGACGTACGAATACGTCACAGTTCAGAGCGAATATTTAAAACTAGCGGCCCGCCCACGGCTTCGCCCGCTTAAAATACATGATTATTGATTTAATAAGCAGAATTAATTGACAACTCTAATGACTTCTAATATGATTTTTTTACGACATTATCGTAACTTCTATAAGAATTTTTCATTGTTTCGAACTAAAAAATATGACCAATGTTGATATTTGATATTCATAAAATATACATAAAGCTAATTATTTATTATATGTATATATTTTTCTAACATTACATTCTTTTTGTTATGTTTTTAAAGCTCTGTTAAATGTGCTGATGTTACTTAATAATTTAATGTACTGCTTCAGAAACAGCTTTAAATGTTAAATTATTGATTTGGGTAAGGATTCATAATATTCTTTGAAAAAAAAATGTAATGTTTGCATATTAACTCCTGTACAGTTTTTAAATTAGTTACACGTATTATTAGTCAAATGTACAATTGGTAAATATGTAGTTATTACAGAGTACACGTAGAAAGGATGTTTTTAGGCATTTTTATATAGATTATTTTCAAACGAACGAACGAACTACAAAATCTATGTATTTGCTTGATATCTCTTTGAAGATCAAATCGTTCTTTATCTCTTTGTTGAATTAATTACGACTTAAACTTAACTGTTATGATTTATAAAGGTAATCTCCACTAACAATTCAATTTTGTTTACTTTATTGTATAAAATATTGTATAATAGTGCTTCAAAAATATATCTTTTTATCAACAGTCATATAATCAAGACGTTTGCTATATAACATTCGCAGGCAAACTAATGCCTTGAGTTCATTCAAATGACGATAACTTTTTTTTAATGAACCGATTTTGATGAACCAAACTTTAGTAGTTAAGTTGAATTAAAACAAAGCAATTGGTGAAACTTTTAAGTGAATCCGTTCAGTACTTTCAGAGAAAGTTGCGGACAAAAATATGTCGACAGACAGACAGACAGACAGACAAGAAATTCAAAAAAAAATTTTTGCTTTCTATTATTGTTTTTAAGTGTCCCTCTATCCATTTCAGTCAAAATTACGAAATGTACAGACAAAATATTTTTACTGTCTTATTATATATAGAGATTATAAAAAATATTTTTTTGTTTATATTTACAACAACTAAGCGTATAATATGTACGTGCTTATATCCCTTTACCCACCATTGTTATGTGCGGTATACAGGCAGCATACACCTGAAAAAATAATTATCCATTGACTGGGAACCAAACCTACGACCATCGCACCTGGCACGCTGTACCGTGATGGCCACGACACCGCAATTAAATATATATATGTAAATACATAATACTTATATTTTTTAAACGAATACACAAGCCTTGTTGATTTATATTACTCCGTATAGCTTCCTGAGACGTTTCCGTGAATAAGTTTAATTAAAATATTATATTTTGTTATTTATTTACATAATATTTTTTATCTTTTATTTTGTATCTTAAATGTACTGGCTTTTTTTGTACATATTAAGAGGGAAATTCGTGGGTTCAATATATTCAAGGAGAAGTATCTAAATTAAAATAAAAAAAAAAAATAAGTAAAAGGCCAGTCGTAGCGCAGGGGCACAAAGTGTGACTGTACAATCGACTGGTTGTGGGTTCGATCCCCACTCGAGGAAATAAAATATTTATTTATATTTATATTCTCATTTGTTCGCTCTGGTGTCGAGGCAAAATCCGGCGTTGAGTTCCAATACTCAACACGCAATGCCTCCAGAACTTGGCGGAAAGTGGGGAACGGACTCTCTTAACACTAGGTTCCCTGTGCCTACTCTGCTGTGTGCGGGATACAGCGTGAAGCTGATTTGATTTTAATTAATTTATTTACTCCGGTATAGAGGCAAAGCGATACGTCGAGCTCCGACACTCAACACGCAATGCTTCACGAATTCGGGGGAAAGTGGGGAGCGGAGTGTCATAACACTAGGTTCCCTCTGCCTACCCTAGATAGATGCGGGAAGGATGAAACTGGGAAAACAAGGAAAGACTTATATATACGTGTACGACGGTTACGTTCATGAGAGTTAGACGTACCCTCGTCAAAGTCCGAAAGAGACTGTCCGAAAATACTTCTTACTACTTCATTAATTTAAAAGAAATTCGATAATCTTATATTAATCATAAAATGATCAAGAAAAACTACTCTAGAAACCAAGTCAGGGTCAAATGATCCGCATCAATTAACATAAAGTATAAAACAAATATTTTACAATTGCTCACTGAATGGAAGGTTGTTTAGTAAACTAGTCGTATAATCGATTTGTAGTCTGTAGGTCAAAAAACAGCGTTTAGTTGTGAAGGAGGAATTTAATTTTTAACCGACTTCAAAATACTATATATTCATACTAATATATTCAGAACACACACACAAATGTCTGTTTTAAAAAGATATTCTGTTTTAAATAATTATAAGTCGCTTTAAGTGACGAAACTCAAAAGACGGCGCTAAGTCCCGCCACTCAACGCACAATGCCTCCAGAATTCGGCGGAAAATGGGGAACAAAGTGTTTTAACACTAGATTCCGTCACCCTACCCTGCTGTGTGCGGGATACGGCGTGACGAATAAAAAAAAAGTAGACTAAAAAAATTAAATTCTAAAACCCGTTCTCCACCGGGAGCGGGGCGGGCACATTAAGGACTACGTAGAACCCGAAAGAGATGAAGAAATTATTAAATAATAATATCATTCCCCCGGATGGGGATCGAACCCACAACCGTCGCATTACAGTCACATCCCTGTGCCCCTGCGCCACGACGGCCTCATGAGGTGTAAATATCGCTGTTAATGTTCAAACATCTAGTTTTTGTATGAAAGTAAAAAAACGCAAGACCTTTGATATTTCCTTAATAAAACTATGTAAAACCCGTAAATTCTTGATTTATCAAATATTATATTATACAAAAAATTGTATAATTAATTAAACAGGATATGTATTTAAATTAATTTAAATAAAAATTAAAGATTAACAAAGTTATTAAACGAATTCCGTTTTTTTGGTTTGATTTGACCTTTCATAGATGTGGTTCTGGTTGGTCATGCTCCACTATGTACAATATTTATATTTTCTTAAGTTAAAATTCCCCACTTACTGCCAAATTATCGGGACATTGCACAGGGAATGGCAGAACTCAACGCCGCGCTTTGTCTTCTTACCAAAGCAAGGAAATTACAATAAATAGGTCTTTCTTCTGAATTGGCATCGAACCCACAATCATCGTGTTTGTCACTTAACAATATGCACCAATAAAAACAAGTGAAAAATGTCAACTAATCTAATTTCTCTTTCTAATCCCAATAAAAAAATTATACTTACACCATAATAAATAACAACTTTGTTTTAATGAACATTATTAAAAGGCGTGTGCGGGATTCAAACCCACATATTTTAAAATAATTGATATGTAGGGAACTATTATTTATATTTACAGTTTATTTAATATGTGTTATTTATATATTTCAATATAGCAATTTATTTATTTATCATTTATATACATACGACTACATACGTATATTTAATATAATTTATATATTTTATAACAAGTATTCGTATTTAGTATATTTATACAAAAGCGCTCGCTGCCGTCGACTGAACCGGTGAAGAGTAATATTTACTCCTACCCACTTGTCGACGGCATATTATAATTCTCACAGTCGATGCTTGCCACTCGATGCGCTTTCTATACGTTCCATTGTTTTCTTTATTATTTCCTTCCAAATCAGTATTTGTTGTGTTCTGTTTTATATATATGTTTGTGGTTGACTTTCCTGTATATCGTGTCGTGTATAATTGTGTTAACACTGTATGTACATTTAAAGTGGTGTTGATTAAACTCAGTGCTATTTGTAAGTAGACTTTTATTCACCTCCATCAACACTACA